>CM055973.1:13125000-13132500 GCA_029531755.1 Holothuria leucospilota | reverse complement strand
AAATATAGTCTACTCCACAGTACTAGTGATAAAGGGGATTGAATTATACATGTACACGCCAGTACCGTACACACTGAAGCCCATGATATTCTTTACAGACCTAACCCAAAGTGCAACACAATGTACACTGTAGCCTATTCAAGAGGAGCTTACTGTAGTAGGCCCTGCTATTGGATTAAATCATGCATTTGTTAATCCATCTAAACTAACGTGTTGGTCTCCCCCTCAAAAAGAAACAAATCACAGAAAATCTTCATAGTTATCAGAAATCTCACCCCACCCACCTCATTTCCACACACAGAAAGACATACATACACACCTAAAAGAGTCAGCGTTAATCCATTTTATTGAGCCTACCAAAGCATTATCTTAGTGTTGTATGCACATGCATGCAATTGCTTCCTGATGTCTTTCCATACTGTATCACAAACTATCACAGACTAAAATGGTTGTGAGGACGCTGATAAGGAACTGAGAAAACTCCATAAAACTAATATCTTTTCGTGGTACAGGTATCAGGCTCCTCTTACCGTCATACCCACAGTACCGTATGTCTACTGTCACAATTACAGTAGGCTCGCTGTAGGCTATATCAAAGATATTAGACCCTTGTACATAGTGAGTGCTGTTGCTTTGGGGAGAATTACGAAATTAAAAAAAATAATGTGATGAAGAAAAGGTTGGACTTGATGGACTCGATTTCGAGTCCAAGCCAGGGTCCGAGTCCAGAGAGTCCGAGTCCAAGACAAAGTCTAAGTCCAGAGAGCCCGAGTCCAAGTCAAAGTCCAAGTCCAAAAAAGCGGACTTAAGTCCAGACTCGAGTCCTCCGGCCCTCTTGAGTGGGGCCTTTTCCTCATGAAATCCACACAGTGCAACCCACAGATAAATCAGTTGGTGTCATATATTTCATCATTCATTTCGTATAAGACAACAGGGGGCAATCCTTTAAAAAGGGAACACTCTCCCATTTCCCTTCTGGCTATTGCCTGGTATAACAGTAGGTTAACAGAGTATTAGACCATGAGCGGAACCTTTGTTAAGGAAAAAATAGTGTACGATTTAAAATATGGTAGATATTTCGTAAGCACGCAATGACAGTCAGTTCCCACGGTAGCTAATTTTAATTTGAAATAAATAAACACGTTGATAGCAGATTCAATTATTACACTCAAACCACCTTCCATGTACCATGGGCTTATACTATGAGGAAAATGCATGTACCAAAATGTAAGCAATGGCTCGAGATACTTGAACATGTATCCCTACAATCACAGTACTTCCAAAAATCGCTTAAAAAGTATTTAAACGTAATAATAAGTAAATTACGTCGTGAAAAATTCTAAGACATACTTGTTTAGTCCAGCACACCAAGTGAGGCAAATAAGGCAAATGACAAGTAGGGGTAGGAAACCATTGTGTCTGAAGACAAATTACCTTGTAATCACCAGGTTTAAATTGCAATCACAGACGAGGAGATACTCTGACAGGTTGCAGGCGATTTAATCGATTAGAATGCTAGTCCACCAGACTCTACTCATGAACATTCCAATCTATACACAAAAATTAGGCTTTTTTGTTATTCTTTACATGCGCTTCTTGTAGCAGTTATACTGTTTAACAAGGTCGTGAATGAAGGCCGTCATTAGCTAATGGAAGAGAAGTTTATTTTTGCATGAACGTACCTCCCCCCACTTCTATGAAATGAAGACCACTTTACTTGTCCACATGCTCATTTATTATTCCTGCCAACAAATTTTTCCACCACCAACTACGCCCGATCAAAACCGGCTCAAATTGTCAGATTTTTTTCTTATGCAACTTGGTGTTGTAGTTAAATGAATCCTCCCCAAAACAGAAGAAATTCGTTTTCTTTTTATGACCATTTCAAGGTTTTTGTCTAAAATGAGACAGTTTCCAAAGCTAGCAACGGATCTGCTAAAGGGTTCGCCCCAAGTTGCACGAACTTCAACTTGTAACTTGACTTTATCTGAGAGCTCTCTGAGGCAGTGACTTTCCAAAAGACTTGATATATCATCTTGGTTCCATGGAGGAAATCAAGCAGAAATATTATCTAAGCTAACAGAAAATTGATGCCGTTCTGCCCAGCGAGAGACATTGATCCACTAAGACCTAATTTTATTGATTTTTGAGTTTCTAACATTCCTTTAAAGTCTGGCCTATGGTTTACTTACTTTATACAGCATCCCAGAAGTTTCTGCAATGCTGAGTTGCATGAAAACCAGACAGTAGGTACGTGCCTATGAACAAAAAAGGTTCATCAAAGGGATACTTAAACTGACACCATATAGAGCCAAATACAGTTATGTTTGGAATGTTTCGATTATACATACACACACATCAGGCTTCTGAAAATTGAGAACCTACTCAACTGGGATCTTACGAAATAGTTCTGTAAAGCTGTCTTGTAGTACCGTAGTTATCAGACCTTTCAATATTTTAGCTCCCTTCACAGGTTGAGCACTCCACCATTGACTGGTAACGTATATATATGTGTATATATATGTGTATATATATGTGTATATATATGTGTATATATATGTATATATATATGTATATATATATTTCTCTAATTCGGCACTTAGGGGGAAAGTTGTTGTTGAAAAGTCGACCTTAAGGGGAAAAAAATTTTCGGGTGAAATATAAGTTTCGCCTTAACGTTTCCACACACTTTTTCTATAGGAATACGTAAACTTACAAGAGCGCCCTCTTAAATTTACAAACTAGATGCCATTACTTCAAAGTTGTCAAATTTACGGACACCTAGCTTTTAACACGAACGGATGGCTGGCCATTGAAATAACGTTAATTATATTTTTAGACGTTAGGGCGAATTTATTTCTTATGTATTTTATTATCTTTTTTTCGCCCTATGTACAAGCAGATATAACAATTTCCCCTTAAGGTGGGAATTAGCGTTATATATATATATATATATATATATATATATATATATATATATATATATATATATGATATATATATATATATATATATATATATATATATATATATACAGCCGGCCGACAAAGGTTCTGCGATTGTTGAAATGGGCACCAGTATCTACAGGGAGGAAGCCTACAGACTGCTTGGCAATCCCGATCACTACAAACGTCTTGGTCTTGACTCAGATCCCACTTCAGAAATTGCAAAGAAAGTGGAAGCGGCCATACAAAAAATGGTTCGCAATGACTCTATCGACTCAGAAGCTGGTCCTAATCTCCAGGTAGATCCAAAACCGGACTGTTTCTATTTTTACCCAAAATTTATAAGAAGGGCAACCCAGACAGACCCATCATATCCGGAAATGGGACTGCTACGGAGAAAATCTCTAAATTTGTTGACCTGCTAATTCAGCCCCCGGTCCCATCCCTCCCCTCCTACGTTCAGGACACCACGGACTTTATCTGCAAAATTGGTGAGATACACAATCTCCCACAGGACAATTCTGGCCACACTTGACGTGTCCTCTTTGTATACAAACATACCCAACGAAGAAGGCATCTCCGCTTGTAAAGCCGCCTTAAAAGCCATCCAGGGCAAAACGCCCACCAAGAAAGACTAAGGCGAACTGATGCGCCTCATTCTGACAAACAACAATCTCGCTTTTGGCGACCAGCACAACCTCCAAATTCATGGTACTGCCATGGGAACAAAAATGGCTCCCTCATTCGCAAATTTCTTTTGGGGCAACCTCGAGAAAGAATTCGTATCTCGACAAAATCTGAAACCACAAATTTGGTTACGTTTTATTGACGATATCTTCATGATCTGGCCCCACGGTGGAGATAACCAAAAAATATTTGTGGAAAACATCAATTCGTTTCACCCCACATTCAAATTCACGGCCAACTCCTCTAGAGTCAGTGTCCACTTCCTGGACACAACAGTGACCATAGAAAATGGTTCACTCAAACTGACTTGTTCAACAAACCCACGGACAAGCATAACTACCTACTACCGAGCAGTTGCCATCCCCCGCACTGCACCAAAAATATTCCGTACAGTCAAGCACTCCGCATCAAACACATCTGTTCCTCTGAAACAGACTTTGAAATTCGCACCAACGAACTGTCTAGCCACCTCCGTAACAGACAATACCTTTGGGGTTCCATTGAAAATGCCGTCAAAAAGGCAGGGGATACCCCGTGTTCTGAAACACTGACATACAAAACCCGTCAGCCCAATTCTAATAGAGTGCCACTGGTAACTGAGTACCATCCCGGTCTACCACCACTCGCCAAATTCATCCGAAAACATTTTCCCATTCTTCAAAGCACAGTTCGCCTGAAGTCTACCTTTCCCGATTCCCCCGTTGTTGCCTTCTCACGTCCCCCAAATCCACGGGACACTTTGGTTCGGGCAAAATTCCAGGACAAAGCCTCAGTCGAGGCCAACAACTAGAATTTTGGTTGTTCACCTTGTCCGGCCAAATGTAAGACGTGCACTCTGGTTGATTCCACCAAACAATTTCAGAGCTATCAAACTGCACGCACTTTCCAAATTAGTCAATTAACTGTCTCTCCAAAAATGTCATTTATCTCATCTACTGCAATTTGTGTGGAACTCAGTACGTAGAAGAATCTAAAACTCTTTGAGGATGAGAATGACACAGCGCAGGTCAGCAATTAAAACCAAAAAGGTTGAACAACCTGTAGCTAACCATTTCAATTTACCACGTCATTCGACAGACAATTTACGAGTCATTGCCATTGAACAAAACAGTTCATGGAACAACAGAAGCCGAAAACACAAGGAACATTTCTGGATAGGTATGCTACAGACAATGACGTCTTCCGGCCTGAATATCCGAAGCGACCTACCAGCATTGTGAAGGGATTACACTCCAGGCCTAAGTAATCCGTTTGGACCCACGCCTTTTTCAATAGGCTTATACAAATTACTTCTCTCAATGCTCTCAAAAATGATAGTCCTAATTGACTTATCAGTGGGGCCCTTTGTCCTTACAATTTAAAACCTGTAACTTTTCGTACGCTCCTTGTCACTCTTGTGATCAAGCACTGAAGAAGAGCTTGTATTGCTCGAAAGCTTTGCAAAAATCTTTTATGGCTGTTTATTTACCAATTTTCAAGCCTCTACTGCTGTTACGTATCTCTCTCGGGATCCAGCCATTCATTTCTGTAGCACTGTGGTTATACAGTATTTCTACATATATATATATATATATATATATATATATGTATACCCCGCTAACACAAAACGTTTTTAAAACGTGTAAAGTGGTGTTATAAAACGTTTTATAACACCACTGGCACGTTTTTAAAACGTTTTGTGCTAGCAGGGTATATATATATATATATATATATATACATATATATAGGTAATAATGAAGTAGTAAATAGTGCTAAAAGTTTGTGAAAAATTCCACGACGTTTCGGGTTTAAACCCTTCATCAGGTGGCAAAAATGCAACTGATCGTTGACACGGCCAAACGTACAATTTAAAAAATACACAATAAAATTGGGCACGGTAAAACTCGGCTAGGAAAACAGACAATGTTAAGTGGTTACCACAAGTCAAAACAATGCAGGAATTGCTGCATTATTACAGTTCAAGTCTAACGTTCAGACCATGTGGGGACAGGGTCCCAAGTTTCATGATTAGGCGGTTTTCGGCAGCTAGGCGGTCATGATCGGAACCTCGACACGAGATGGCCGCCGAAACCATTAAGTCACGGATCGAGCATGTTGACGGGGGATTGAAGTGTGTGGCTACCGGGAACCCTGGGAGGTTCTGTTTGATTGACCTCAGGTGCTCGGTGACTCGGTCAGCAAGACGACGTTTTGTTTCTCCCACAATCAAACAGAACCTCCCAGGGTTCCCGGGAGAGTGAAGAGTGAAGGCATGTTTCCTTCACGACACAAGTTTGTCGTGATTTAGATAATATATTATGTGTTAGTCCGACTCAATTAATTGTTTATATCATGCTCTGTATAACATTGAGCACTTTTCTATGGATGCATTATATCTTGTTCCTATAAATTTCGTGTGTATATATATGTATATATATATATATATATGTATATATATATGTATATATATATATATATATATATATATATATATATATATATATATATATATATATATATATATATATATATATATATATATATATATATATATATATATATATGTATTGTCGTAGAAGTCATGAAAGACATTCACTCTGTTCAGCAATACACCCCAAATGTATCATAATTAGAGAGAAACATTTGAGTTATTTTGCAGATGATTAAACATAAACAATTCGATGTGTGTTACGAAAGTCGTTAATTTGGACCACTCGTTTGAATATGGGAACGTTTGTGTCTATATCGATCATTAAATACCACATGCACAAATTGCACCTTTCTGAGCAGTGTGACAGCCCACACGGACTACGTCCTTGTTTATGACTATTTAAATATAAACTCACTGGAAAGCTGTGTGCATAGCTCGTACAAAGCCCTATGTGATTAACCGTCACCACGCTCTTCGAACAGAACAGACGCCAAAACTGTCACTTTCTTTCAAATTTTATGTTCTTTATGAAAAAATAAGAATACTTAACCTCATGATATTCTTTGTACAGTTGTTAACATCCTAATATGATGCAGTTTTAGTCACAACAGTGTGATTTTAGTAATAATTTTGTTGGATGAAAAAGTGGATGGAAACAGCCCGCCCGTTTGTTCCTAAAACGTTAGACAAAATGTGACGTCATAATTCTATTTGGATATGAATGTGCAATAGGAAGATAATTAGCCTGTTTGGACCTCGAAATCGAAAGAAAGATTTTATTCATCCAAGGAATTACATATTATGAGTACCGTCCAATCAGGAAATTTTTACTACCATTTGAAAGAGGAGATTTTTATCTTTGTAATTCAACTTTACGGAAGTCAATGGGAAAAATGTTAAGCAGTACAATGCGGAAACCAGTAGGTACAAGGAGAATGCAAATATGCAGGTATATAATTTCAAGAATCTTATAGATTTCTTAATTTTCAATGCAAAAATTACATATTATGAAGTTTCTGAAGCATTAAATAAATAACCACCATTGTAAAGTGGACATTTTGGAGTATATGAAATACGTTTAGCCAAGTTCGACTGAAAACGAACTAAGGTCGAAAATTTTGATAAAAGGAGAAAGAGTGGCAACAGAAAACAGTAAAACACACGCTGAAGGACCGTGTCTGTCTGCGCATTGAGTAAATGATCGCAACGCTTCCATATGGGGCTGAATATGTCCAGGTAAAGGTGGAATTCAATGTCCTTAAAAGATGTAAACCGAAGTAAACACTAAATTTAAAGCACGTTAGAATCAGTGTACCAAAACAAAACAAAACAAAACAAAAGCAAAAACAAAAAAAAAAACAAAAAAAAACAAACAAAAAATTTAGTTGTTGCTCATATCCTAAGAACGTTATATGCACTATCACTATAAGATTTAACTTTTAACTCCCTGACAAAAGT
>CM055973.1:12935000-13120000 GCA_029531755.1 Holothuria leucospilota | reverse complement strand
GCTAGAATGTATTTGTCTCATGACGTCAACCGCGGCTATCTTTCACAATGACCTTCATTGGTTTGTGTTATCAATAGTTTGAAACAATTCTCCCTTACAAAAAAAAATATGTGTGGCAAAAGTTCCAATACCACACTGGACAAACCGTGTCATACTGTGTAAAACTCATGAGGTATTGGTCTTGTTAAAACTATTAAAAACTTCTTCCCCCTTCTTTATTTATTACATCAATTGTCTCAAGGCTGGACGTTGCCATTGTCCAGATCATGGCATGTGATGCAGCTTGTTGGAAAGAGATAATTAATTGGCTCGGCAGTGGAGATAGCCTCGGGCGTTGGAAAGTGACATATAATCCTACCCCACGAAAGTCCAATTTTGTGGGGTCGGAAAAGTAACATTGTTAACGAGTTCATCACGGCATGTACGGTTGGGTGTGAAAAATAGTGAATTTTATGTGATTTTTTGTAGGGCAATGTGTGATTTTAATAAAAATTTGACCCACTTTTTAAGGTGCCATGCTTTTACCTGCATTACAGCAGTTTTCCGCATGTGACAAAGAGTGGAGAACCAAAATACATTTTTACAAAGGCAAACATGTGGCAAAGTGGGATAAAGCAGAATATTGTGTGTCAAATTGGTTCCAATCCCACATGTGTCACCATTCATTACCTCCCTTTTCCAGTTATGTATTTTGCTATGCCCTGCCACATGTGATTATGCATGTTCACATGTAGCATACCCCACATTTTTTTTGTAAGGGCTTGGAATAGAGTGTGTTTGCAATCAAGGACATGAAAACCAGGACTTTTTTACATAAAAAAGTTGTATAATTCATTTTTGCGAGGTAGGTTAGTGCGAAAGACCAGCACCTCCCTGCCAAGACAGGATCCTTTTTTATTTGGTCATAACCATAACTGTTTACATAAGCTAGGTTCAGTTTCTATGTTCATCCCCAATGGTTACTTAGTCAAATAGATGCATCAGCTAGGTGAAATGTTTACTGATATTACATAAACGTTTCCAAACTGATTCTGGTTTCCATTTGACTTTGGTTGATAACATGGAAAGGAGTAAAAACCATATAATAGGTGCAACTTACGTTGGACCGAAATGTGCTTTAGAGTGGGTAACCATTTCCTTTTATCATTCAGTAAGGATGGGGTATTTCAATTTATACCATACCTTCTGTAATGCGGCTTGTAGAGCTGGAGCAATAGGCAACATATCAGGCGAATGGTATGCTATGCCATTTGTACTGACTATGCGGGCAAACACACCTTGTGATTCCATTTCAGAAACAAAGGCTTTAACCGCCTTTGCATTTCCTGATATTGTTGTGTTATCTGCAGCATTTTGGCAGGCAGCGAAAATTCCCTCAGGAAGTCTGGATTTGACTTCACTCCATCCCAGGCCTGCAAAGTAAAAAAAGAGTTCTCACTGAAGACACAGCATGACAATTAACAATCATGTATTTTCATATTGAAACGATCTAAGTATTTTGCTTTATTGCGGAGAGCTTTAAATGCAAGTTTAAAGAACAAGTTTATTCTGCTTTAGTGTGGTAAAAACTTCCTGTGTCAGACCAGGGAGCTGTTATTTGGAAGGAGATTTAACTGAAAGTTTAATTTAAGCTAATACTTAAATTCCGGGGAGATTATTAATGATAAGCTACTTATTCCGTTGATGGGGAATTCTTTCTTTTATTCGTTGGCTTCAATTTGATATCGATATGTTAGCAACATCATCCAGGTCTAGTAATCCTACCACAATTGGCTTACTCAGGACTATGCTTTGATGAGTAGGTTTGCGCCGACACCAATTTAAGGGCAGGTGCTTCAGAACTCGAAACGACTGTTTCATTGAAATATATCAATGAGGCCTTCCCCTTCCTATTGAACGAACGTCATACAAATGAGCTGAAGAGGCAGAAGTCTAATTTTTGTCATAAAATTTGGAAAGTTTCCGGAAGTTTCCTGAAATGACCACGTATAGAATCATGTTCAAATTTTTACCTAAAACGTTACTGGTATACGCTCATACGTGTCACCGAGCGTCCAAAGATGCAATATTTTTGAATTTCCAAGCGACTGGCAATGGTATGGTGATAGCGACCAACCCCCAGTCTGACTGAAGATGAAGCAGACGACATATCTCTTTTGTATAAACTACCTAATCCGGTGTAAGTCTTATACAAATACCAGAACAAGTACAAAAGACAGATTACTGTGTGACCTTGGCGGTGTAAACCTCACTTCAAAGCGAAGTATCTCCTTCCAAATAACAGCTCCCTGGTCAGACTTTAAATGCTATTGATAGTAGATGTGTTCGAATTTTAAACAATATTTGACAGATGACTGTGGGTAGATCAATCTTTGCGACATTAAGTTTTGCAAAAATGGACAAAGCAAAGGTGTAATTGACCCCAAAGAAGATCCCCAAAAATTTCCATCTAAGGGATTTTAGACAATACAGTAACAGCCTCCTTGGGCTTACTAAGGCACAGTGTTGAAAACGAGTTTGGCTTGATCCATAAAATAAATGTGCAAAAGCAGTCATGGCCTACACAGTAGGGAGTCAGCACTTTAATTGCCCCCCAAATTTCCCAAAAAATGACTTTATCGTAAACTTAAAGACACCCTTTTTTCGAAATATTCGGTTGCTAAAAATGCCAGAATTTCTTAGAAGCAACTAGTGAGGCACAGAAAAGACCATCTCTGGCAACATGGGGAGCACTATTTGCCGGTGGCTTTCAAATGCAAAAACTATGAACCTTTAAAAAAAAACTAACAGAAAAGCCAAATTGGAAACTTGTCCTAAGACGGCCACAAGCCCCAACATAATTTTCAAACCACAATGTAATAACTTCTAAAGTAGGGCCTTACTTAACATTGTAAAGTAAGTTTCATCCACCTTTTATTTCCGAAAGCTTGACTATATATTGAAATGAAATGAGAAAACTAAGTTATACCAAATTTAAATCTCTAATCATCCGACTTTACAGACACGCATGTATAGATTAAAAAACGAGACCTTTCTCGACCATACAATTACTACCCCTTGAAATAAAAACACCAAACCAGACTTTTCTGGTCGGAAAAAATGGCTTCACTTTAAAACTAGTCCTTACCGGTCTTGCTTGTTTTCTTAATCTAACAATATCACGTATTTCATGAGCAAAACGACGCCTATGAATCTTTCCAATCTCCTTTTCGAAGACTGGTTATTTTACATAGTAATTACTCTGTCTATTATCATGGGTTCAGGAGGATATTACTCACCTTCTGAGAGGTGTGGACATAATATATCCAGGTGTACCTCTTCTGGGTTAAGAGGCAAACTCATAAACTCCAGAAATAAGAAATAGAACTACACGTCTGATAAATTGTCGACTCAAAAATCAACATGGATTACTTTTGCAAGAGAGAATCATAATACTGTAAGTGTTCATGGTAAAAGAATGTAAAAAAATATTGAAACGTGTTACAATCGTAATCTTAGCCCCTGCTATGTGAGCACCCATTACAGACATGTGTGTATCATGAACGCATTTTATTAAACAAATTCAGATGAATCCATAAAACCTTACCTGGTTCATTTCCAAAACATTTTATGCATTAAGCTATAGGCTTAACTTTCTTTTTGTTTTACTTGGGGCACGAAATATCCTTTATTATGGATGATACACACATTTTAGTTTTGTTTATGTCACAAACCTTTTGCAAAACACAAATTCTTTACACGTTTTTTTCGTCAGTACCAACCCAACCATTTTGACATTATGAAACTGTCGGCCTTTAAAATTGTTTCGTTCATGTGCGTGAGTTTGAGGAAATGCGAGGTCACGAAGGTGCAGGGGATTTCACGAATGCGAAGTCGTCGCGAAAGCTAATTTTCCCTTCCTTGATGTTTGGTAAAAGGGACGTATGAAAAGGTTTCTATAAACACAACACTTGGCATTACAAATCCAGACTCTCCTTCAAAGCAGACATGTGTTAAAGTATGGGTTCAATTGGAAGGGAATTCTGCTTTACATGGCCTTTTTTGCCTGTTCGCCCCTTTTGCCTTTATTTTTCTAAAGCAATACCTAATCTGTTCCATAAAATTCTTACTCACCTTGATTGCCGGATACTGCAGAATACTATCACCACACAATACCCTATCAAGATTTTCACTGGTAAAAGCCCTAGATTGACTGTTTAGTCATCACGTTGAGGGGAATTGTCATTATGTCCCAGCCTATCCGAAAATGCAAGCCCTGGTAAGTTGGTATTCATGCACAATAATGTACTACTTCTTCAAAAGCGTTTTTTCATAGATTTATCGTTAATGGCAGATGAACGATAATTTCATCGAACAGAAATTATTCTCCAAAAGTTTTCTTGGAAGATTCTAGACGTGCGTGTTGTCATTGCAGAGGACACGTGGTCACTTTGCGTGCTGACCTTATTCCGCAATTTCAAGTGGCCATACTGCAATTAAACACAATTTTCGAAAAAGTTGTGCATTTGTCTATCATGCTAAATGTGATTAAAAATCATCCAACTAAGTTTAAGCAAATTTATACTCTGGCTGGGAAGGATCCCATGACATCTTTTTTTAGATATATTTGACGAATTACGATGCTTACAGGCTGTCCTATTAAGAGATTTCTGGGTGGTTACACTGCATAATTATGCACAATACCTTGACGCTGGGTCTTTATTTAAACTACTTTTTCTTAAAAAAATGGTGTAAAGTCAACATCAAAAGTGCTTTCAATTAAGCAATTTTGATAAGGGGTCTCTAGACCCGTCGAGTCTTCAACATTTGGCACTCTCATAGTCGGGCTCTAGAGTCACATTTTTGGGAAGGCCCGGTCATGCATTATAGCAATTGATATTTGCAGTTAACCCGAATAAGAAGAACTATTTATCACTGGATTTCAAATCATGTCATCTAAGTCAGGCACGTAACTATGCAGAATTTTTTCCCCGGGGGCACGACTTTTTCCGACCATCAGCGGCCCCTTAGACGTCCCTTAAACAGTTTGTTCAAAGAAACAGAGGATTCAAGACGATTTTGAAAACATTTTAATTTTTGGTTTTTATGACTAGTACATTCCATGTGGAGCGCTGCTGAGAACTCAATTGTGCTTACCAAAATAAATCCGGTATAAGTCGCATACTGACATACAAATCAGTGGACAGGGACGTATCCAGGACTCTATAAATGGGGGTCAAATGCCCCGACACTATCTAAGCGGAGCGCCACCATAAGTTGGCCCGGACCGTACCTAGAAAGTTTTGACAAGACATACTTCTCAGATTGCAGGAAATGGCACTTCCTGGGTATTTTAAGTTGCATTTCGACATTTCATTTTTTGATATCTCATGTTTTAGAAATTTACAAGTGAGAATAATTTATACTATAAAATTACATTTCTGAGAAAATAATTTGATTTCAAATTACGTGGAGCTTTTTTAGCGTTTGCTTCAAAGGCGTAGTAGTTTTCTACTGGAGAGGTGACTGAAAGATGTTTTAGACCGTCGTTCTGGGTGAGGGGCCAAAGGTGGGGGATTTCCCTCCCCTTTGAATATTATTAAATATTTGAGGGTCCTAAGAAGCAATTTGGTGAAATATTTTGCAAATCGTAAGAACCTAGTTTTGCTCTTTTCAGTTTTGCGACGATCACTCCCTCTACACATGTAGGCGGACAATATGATCAACAGTCTTTCCATCTCGTTTCTTCAGTTCAATTAGCGTGGAGAAAGGCACAAATTAATGAATGAATTGTTACGCGTTTCAGGGCCGGATTTACCTTTGCGGGAGCCCTTGACACAAACTAACCTATGCACACTACCTGGGCACAAACTAACCATTGGCCTTTGTGGGGCCCTTGGCACAAACTAATGTAGGGCCCCTTCCATTTAGTGTGGCCTTATAATTATGAAAGACAGCCAAAAATAAGGTGATCGACAATGTGGAATTCGGTTTAATTCGTACGGTGGCTACCTCTGAATTCAGTCTGGAATATTCTATCCAAAAAGCACATTAATGTAATTTTGTAGGGTTCACTTTTTGTGGGGGCCTCTGGACACGTGCCCCTCCGGCCCAAGCTTAAATCCAACCCTGACGCATTTGTTTCATAAATTAAAAAGCTACACAACTATCATTTGTCAAATTGTAGAAAGATAATGTACACCAATTGTATTGTTGTCACTGGCAATGCTCAGAACATATGCTCTATCAGAATTTCATGATTGTCACAGATGATTTTATACTGTGGTGTGAGGGGTGACGGAGGGGAATCTTATATTCACAGTTATTCCGGAAACAGCCCTCAGAAAAACTGTCCACCTCCCACCGGGACCTCTCAAAAGAGGAAATTGAGGCTCACATCACAGGGACCGCTGACGATTGTATCCTCTACACATCGTTTTAGCTAAGACGTTTTCTCATTGCAATATTTACTGATCTGTGGCCTGGGAGAGGGGTTTCAGGGGAGGAATGTCCCCCTCCCCTTTTGAATTTTTTTTTTGCATTTAAAACGTACCTAGATCGCAAATGTTGCACTATTCGAGTGGATTTCTGCCCTATTCTGTCAAAATTTACACCAGCGTAAATTTTGTCCAGCAGCTTGTTTTTTGTGGGACATTTGTCGCCGTTTATGCCACCTTGTCGGACAAATAGGGGCTGGCTAAAACACTGCCTACACGAATCATTTGGGAGCTGAATAAGCTAGTCGGGAACATTCAGAGGTAGTTCAGTAACGTAAACCTAGCTACGCCGCTGCTACCATTTCATCAAACGTGTCATTTCCATTTCCTTATCTTTTTAATTTTCCCTCTCTCTCTTCCTTCTCTTCTTCCTTTTCTCTTTTCTTCCTCGCCTCCTCATTTTCCTTTTTCTTCTTCTTTCTTTACTTTCCCTCTAATTTTTCTCCTTCCCTCCTACCCGGAGGCACTTGCCCTCTCAGTGCTATCCCTGTTTATGCGCCTGTAAGTTAACCACTTATAAAAACTTAAAAGCTAGAGGTTCATGAAAAAACAGGGAAGCAAAGCTTGCATAGTTATGCGTAGTCCGACTACAGGACGTTTTTTCCGAACCATTTCTTTTTCAATTTAACCTCAGTTTCGGAGTTTTTATTCCAAAACCATGAAATCTAAAAAGTATCGAACATTCAGATTTTTTTTCCAATAAAGTCTAGGAAAAGTGTCATTCCAGAACAGATAAGAGACACTTTCAGAAAACCTTTTCTTATTACGCTATGAACGCATTTACAAGTGATACAAATTATTTTAAGGGACTAGGGGAGAATGCTCCCAAACGAAACATAGGGCAAAATCATTTTCTGACCACATTTACTACACGACTTAAAAGATGAAGAAATTTGGAGGAGTTTTAGCTTATGGTGCAGCAATATGACTGTAACAACTGTAGCAACGTGAAAATTAAAGCAAGGAATATGAGCATATTTAACGAAAATGTTGGTTTTTTTCCGATGGGCTCCATGCAAACCCCCCACTAAACGCCTAAATATGTCACTGTTACTTGCCTTAAAAAGTGAGAGATTATTGCAGCACCCTGTGCAAATCTACGATTGTCCAAACTTTCTACCAATCAACCCATCTGTGTAGTAGTAGTATGAAAACTTTTCTGGATTACATTCAAACATGGTATTTTGAGGGATAATTCACGCTGTCTATAGTAAACACTCTACGCAGCCTCCACAAACATATGTGTTCCCCCACATCAAACTCAGTGCATCATGCAAATTATTCGGCAGTAGTCCTAATTTTTTTTATATAAACGTAATAGTAATTATTTAGTCTAGCATTTCTTCAATACTATTATTAGGTAGATAATTGTGTTGCAAAAAAAAAAAAAAAAAAAAAAAAACCTTAAACATTTCTAAATTTTTCTGAAAGTGATCGTTTGGCGCGTTTTATTGCTTCTATCGTGTTTGCTAATTGTCTCATTATTTCATGTAGATCAGCGTGAATGGGGTATTGCAGAATAATACAAAACATCGACAATTATCTATTCTTCATAACATCAAGCCCCTTACTTAATGAAGAAATCAACAGGCCGTTATTACAATCGGTAAATCTATTACAAAAGAAATAAATATAGCAAAACAAAACTAAGAAAACTGCACTGTGCTTCAAATGCACTGTGCTTCGAATGGTTTCAATGTCCTTTGTTAATATCTAAACGCCTTATTTTGATGCCGACGTTTTGTAGATACTTGGGCAGGCTTCTGGGGATTAACCTTGGAGTCCTCAACGTAGGCATTACTCCTGTACCCCACCAGAGGATTAACAGTGGGTCCCTGTCCCATGCAGGGGGCTGGCACCCAAGGGAGACTGCTGCATTGTTTCCTAATTTCCTAATTGTCTCCCCCTCATTAAAGATATAATGTAACGATATAATGTAACGAATATCCCATCTGAGCCTACCCCATTTTGGAAATCCTAGTTACCTGCTTATGTAGGGAAAACCTTTATCTGATGACTAGAATGTAAGGTAGTTTGTGTTCATATGGCGGTATGTGTCTGTGTCTGTTGGCACATTGGCTCAAAGAAGAACCGACATCGTATACATAAAAATGGTAAATATTTTCTGCCAAACAAAAATTATCATCACACAGGGTTTGAAAACAGTTTTAGTACAGTATGCTGTAACCTGTGGCACAGTAATATCTCCTCTGCAATACTTAACAAGGCAGTTGCTAACGCATACCGTTTTTCTTAGCGAAGCCATGTCTGTGTTAAACAGGACTGCATTACAGAAGTGTATAATGGATTGGTGGTACATACCAACTGAGGCCATACATCCAGGAGGAGGATTGTTATCTAACACACAGCGACCTCTCCAATAACTTGCCAAGATCGTCTGTTCTTCTGTCATGAGCTCGTCCGCAAATGCACATGCCGTTTCTCCCATTGAATGACCAATCATTCCGTCAGGATGTATCCCCAATTCTTTCAGGCAATTCACTAGAGCTACCTTTGAACAAATACAAGAATGTGTTAACCCGCTTAGTTATCGATAAAAAAGTATTAACCCCGGAGTAAGCAACAATGACATCTTCACGCACATTTTCTGCTTCTCTTTGTATTTCATTCCATTTAAAAAAAAATCCGATAGACTTGGGATCCTACAGCATGCAAATTTTAGTTACAGATTCGAAGATTATGTTTAAGTTCTCATCTGTGATGGTCAAAACTCTATGAAGAAAAGGGGACTCTGGTATTCAAACTTTTGCAAGGTTATCCAAACAGGTATTGATATTTTTGCGAGTATGTTTGTTAACCCGCCCCCCCCACCTAACATCGCAAGTGTGAAAAGAAAAGAAAAAATAGGTAACATTACAATACTATGAACTCTACAAAAGAGATCCTCTTTTCTTAAGGAGGCATGTAATTTTAGCAATATATATATATATATATATATATATATATATATATATATATATATAACAAATAATAAAACACATTCCAAAGATGACATAATAAGAGCACAGATACGATGAAAACAGCGTATATTTCGGACACTCCTGTATCCTTCCTCAGCGCAAAATGGAAAGTGAAAGATTACAGCACTGTAATGCACACGTGGATTTTCCTCTTATAATTTATATATATATATATATATATATATATATATATATATATATATATATATATATATATATATATATATATATATATATATATAATCGTAAAAGGTGTTAACCAGTCAATGGTAAAATGAGCAACCTGTAAAGGGAGCTAAAATATTGAAAGGTTGTAACTGGGTTACTACAAGACAGCTTTACAGAACTGTTTCGTAAGGGCCAATTTGAACAGGTCCTCACTCTTCAGAAGCCTGATGTAGAATGGTGTCAACAACGTTGAATACGCCGTGCCCGTTGAACCGTACTGTGGACGTGTTCGTTTTTGAAAACGTGTTCGTTTTTGAAAACAGGCACGGTTGATTAGGTCGAGTCAAGATACTTTACCTATTGGAATAATTACACAGCAGATGTCTGTGTCTGCAAGAGCTGATGAGTTCGTTTCTTTTGTTTAAAGTGGCTAAGGAAGGTTTGTGTATGATGAAGAACTTTTCTTCTAGACAGGGCCGTCTTAACGCATGGGCCCACTGGGCCCAGGCCCAGGGCCCCGCGATGTCAGGGGCCCCGCAAATTGACCTCTGCGCAAAAAATCATATCTCCCCTTGCGTAAAAGATTTTTGTGTGGAAATACTTTTATATACTCTTGAACAAGATTCATAACGGATTCTGAGTGTCAATTTCAGCATACCGCCCCCCAAAAGGCTCCGAAATGGATGGTACTAGTAAAAAGAGTATAGGATGAATATTCACGAAAATGCTCTAAATGATGCTGCAATGTAGTCTCGCGAAGTGTTCAACTCACCAGGGACGACGGGTCAGCAGAAGAAGTACTACTTAAAGGTGTGAAAAATTCAAGGTGGATACGTACCTTCCTATCCTGGACTCACTAGCTTCTCCATTGACCAAACGCGCGGAAGCATATGAAAACATTGGGGAACTGTTTTCCTTCTTCAATCAGCTGAAAACAATCGACAGTGTTGAATTTAGTCGGAGCTGTGAAAAGTTGGCCAAAGTTTATCATGAAGATCTTGACTACCATGAACTACCCAACGAATGCAAACAATTCAAGCACCACCTCGTTCTCGATGAAAAATGCACAACACTCCCAGATATCTACAGGAAACTAATTTCAGACCAATTGAAATACGTGTTCCCGAATGTTGAAATTGCCCTCCGAATTTTCCTATGCATCATGATGGTTACAAATTGTACTCTGGAACGCTCATTTTCAAGGTTAAAACTAATCAAGAAAAATCTCCGGAACAGAATGGGGCAACGGCGACTTAATAGGCTCTCTCTCATGTGCATAGAAAGCGAAATCCTCAAAAAGATTGACTTTCAGCCAATCATACAACAGTTTACGATCAAGAAATGCCGCAAGTTCCATTAGTCAAGTCAACAGTTTATACGCGATTTTACCACACATATCGTGAGACATTTTACCGCGTTCGTTCACGCGATCTATTCTGCTGTATCAATATCATTCAACACCACCAACCAACATTCGACTATTTGTGGAATCTTGGAGTTTCTAATTGGAACCGTGTTATAAGGATTTCGCTTTCATCAACTGTAATCATTTTCATTCAGGCTGAAAAGAACGCAAGAGGAATTAAGGTAGGCCTATTACATTATGTTTTATTAACGTAGCCTTAATTTATTAATTGGCAATCATTCTCACCTGTTAACGTAACATGCCAAAAGTCCAGTGTTGTTATTAGGGATGGAGAGCAACTGGAAGATTACTCTTCTATAATGTATTTCAGCTTTTAGATATATCACATATGTTATTCACATAAAAGTTCCAATTTCCATGCTTTATGCGCGACATGGGGGGAGGGGGGGGGGTAAATGCAGGCATGTCTATGCTTGAGCGATGGTCAAGGATGTCAATTTTTCACGCAACTTTTTTCGAACACACTTGATTGAGGGGCCCCGCTCCAATGCCGGGCCCAGGGCCCGGTGATCTCTTAAGACGGCCCTGCTTCTAGACAGAGGTTGCAGGCTTTTGATGATGTGGAGTATGCCCGAGCTTTGCTTATAAGCTTCCATTTCACAGAGTGTTCTACATTTGAATCCTTTAACTTCCAGATATGTTCACTAAGTGCAGTTGCGTTTCTCTTGTCTTTGTGTTTGAAGTTAGACTTTTGGGCGTTGTATCTGGTTTTGAAGTTGTTTTCTGTTAGACCAATGTAAGTTTCTTCCTTGTGATTGTCATGGCGTGTTACAGTGGCTTGGTACACTATGTTGTTGGTGAGGCAGTTGCCTTGCAGTGGACACTGGCTTTGTGTTCTGCAATTGCAGTTGTTTTGTGTTGCTGGTTGCAGATTCTGTTTGGTCAGTATGTATTTTTTGTGCGCTGATATTATTTGGTCCATGTTTGCCATGCAGCTGTAACTCAGTTTTACCGTGTTTCTGTTGAGTAGAGTATGTAGTTTATGTCCAGGCGGGAAGCAGCTGTCTAAAAGGTTGAAGAATTTCTAGCCAATGTTGATGGTGACATTGTCACTAAAGGGGGGGTTAAACCAGGTTACGTTTCTGGCACGTCTTCGTTTTGTGGCCTTGTTTTGTTGACTGGTGTTAAACGGTTGGGTTCTGTACTTTAGGTTATACCCATAGCCACTTTTGTGCAGTGCTTCCTGGTATATGGGTGATGAGGTGTTGAAAGTGTTTTCGTCGGATGAGATGTTACATAATCTCCTGTTGATGCTTTCTGGGATGTTCTTTATGATGAGTGGAGGGTGGTTGCTGCTCTGTTTGTGTACATAGAGAGGGATGTTGTTGGGTTTCATGTATGGCTTGTATGTGCCTGTGCGGAGATCGAGAGTTACGTCTAAAAGGTTTACTATTTTTTGTTTGCGTCAATTTCTATCTGCAGGTTGTTGTTTTCGAATATCTTGCATATTTCTTTCTTTATGTTCTCTGTTTGCCTGGGTGTTGCTTTGCAAACTGCCAAACCGTCGTCTCTGTACAAACCAACATTCATGTTAATGTGCTGAGGTTGTGATAGCAGGTATAGTCCTACTAGTTCACAAGTTTCAGCACCGTCGAAACTGCCCATGGTGACATCGAATAAAGATTCGGCACGCTTGCACCATGGTGTTTCGGCGTTAAGCAACACAGTTTTCTTTGTGTGAAAGATCACATGTTTTTCAAATGTTGGTATGTCTGTGTAGTTCGACGCAAAATCCAGAGCCTTGTTGAGGAGGTCAGCAGTTATTGAGGGGTAAAACTCACAGATGTCAAAAGCAATAAACGATTGTTGATGTTTGTTGTGTATTTCCCTAAACCAATCTGTTACCTCACTTGTGTTCTTCCATTGATTGAAACCTGTAGATTGTGTGATTTTTGAGTTTATTCTTTCTAGTATTTGCTTGCTGATCTTCCCTATTTCTGATTTTGATGGGTTGATTAGCCTGCAGGTGGGTTTGTTGTTGCAGTTCGGTTTGTGGTCCTTTAGTGTAATTAACGCTTGTTTTTCACATGTAGTGTCGATTCTGTCACTGAGTTCGAGTTTTGAAGCGATAGTTTTGTCATTGCAGTACTTTCGTGGCGTGTACTGTGTGGTGCTTTCTTGTATGCTTTGTTTGCGTTTTGTTGTACCAGTTTGTTGTACTGTTCGGGTTGTAACTTGTAAAAATTGTTGGTTTTGTCAGCCGCAACATATACCGACGTGTCTGTTTTGATTTTGTTCGTGTGAGTTTGTAACTGTGTTTGGAATGGCTTGTGGTTGTTGTTAAATTTAATATTCTGTATTAGGCTCACCATGCCATCCTCGAACTCTTTCAGTTCGTGTATCTGGGGTGAAGCCTTCCCATACCCGGCCATTGTGATCCCATACCAGTAAACATGAACATGAAGAGTGAGGACCTGTTCAAATTGGCCCTTACGAAACAGTTCTGTAAAGCTGTCTTGTAGTAACCCAGTTACAACCTTTCAATATATATATATATATATATATATATATATATATATATATTGCTAATTTGGGATTTAGGCAAAAAACCGTATGAAAGAACGCGACTGTTGGGAGAACTCGACCCTTAGGCGAAAAAATCGTTTCGCCTTAACGTTTTACACACTGTTTTATATAGGAATGCGTAACTCTATACGCAAGTTCGATTTACCACATAATCTTTATGCAATTACTTAGCTGCACACCAACTTACGTGCATGTATCCGTTAACACTAAGGACTTACGGGCCATTGAAGTAACGTGCATATATATCTCAGAACCAAAAGGGGAAATATAATCTTATGTATTTTATTGTTTTTTTCTTCGCCGGTTGTATTGGCGGTATACCGATTTCGCCTAACAGGTCGAATTAGCGTTTTATATATATATATATATATATATATATATATATATATATATATATATATATATATATATATATATATATATATATATATGTGTGTGTGTGTGTGTGTGTGTATAACAGCGCTTTATTGAATAGTCACGTAGAGACCTTAGGGCACGCTGCCTCTAGCTTAGGCATTAAGTGACAACTCATACCCACTACATATATACCTGAATACATGTTGTGGTAACGAATGCAGCGATTGTGCCATTCACTTTTTCTTTGGTACCATTCATTATAAGGTCCAGTAATTGAACGTCAGGATCCACTGCTTCCAAGGCCTTGTGACATTTCTCGATAGATTTTCTGAAAACTTCAAGAACCATGAGATCTTTTCCCATACCCGGCCATTGTGATCCCATTCCAGTAAACATGAACCTGTCAAACAACACAAAATACAGAAACATAAAGGAAATCTTGAGTACGAAATTATAAGGTTATAGTTGCAAAACTTTTGCCAACCCATTACTAATTAAGCCTTTCACGTACTTCTTGTATTCCGTAATGGATATGGATGGTTTTCACACTTCTAGTTTATTATATTAAGAGAAAGTATCTTATTGTTGTTAGGGAATATCAGAGGGTGATTTGAGGTACCAGAGGTAAAAAAGAAAACTTTTGAATTTTCGAGAAAAGAAATTAATAAAGTTAAAAATGGAAAACTGTTATTAAAAATAAAATAACAAATCTTCCATTTTATGGGAAAGGGCCATATCCTTTTTGTTGGAGATCAAAAGTCATCGGAGATCTCCAGAGGTGAAAGAAACTACGAAAAAAATGTAAGCCGTCCGATGACACCTTATCTCAAGATGGCAATGACTGTTCCTTTACATACTCGGTATAAAGATATGTAATATTGCAAGAAAGCGTCCTATTGTTTTTGAAGAAGGTCCAAATTGTGTCGTTTCGCTGCCAACGAAAAGTGAGGGCTGAATTATTGTACCTTTTTCAATGATAACATTATGGATAACAACATATATCTTTTCACAAGCATTACTCTGGTAAATACATTAGTATTTCCCATTTTACCTTTAAAGTTTCCCAATCTGAAGACCAGGGTTCGAATTTCATTCAAGCAAATATTTTTTTCAGGTTTGTTATTCGGTTTTAGTCTTCACTTACGTATCATGCTAGAAATGCAGATCTGAAATTTTGCCAAGAAAACCCCTCGATTTTTGTAGGGGTAAAGGCCATGTGAGGTTACCGGAGGTCAATAAACTGAAGAAAATATTGACACCACATTTCAAGGTAGAAATCATGAATGCTTTTCATGCTTGGAATGTGAAAGCAATATACTTAAAAAATAAACACGTTGTTCTTTGGTAGAGTTCAAAGGTCATCTGAAGTCAATGTCGGTGGATTTACGAAAACCTTGTTAATTTCATAATTAAATTTAAATACTAATAACAAGAACCCTTTTGTTGTTGGTGGGGGTGAAAGTTCATTTGGAGTAACTTAAGGTCATATGGTGTAAACCTTGTAAACAAGATAGATCATAAAGGGTTATCTTAATGGATCTTATAATTGGCACCCATATTGGGTTCACTCATTTGTTTTTGGTTATTTGAGGTCAAAAGAGATCAAAGTGTAAAAACCTGGTATGTAACTGTGAGGAATCTAATACCCAGCAACTACATTGTCACTGATGGAGCTTAAATGCCATGTGAAGTCAATGAAATCGCGACGACATCGTAAAAAAGGCATCTAAATAAAAAATGTTAAGAATAAACTTCAGTCCTGCAAACCATTTCCTTTCGGTATGGGGTAACTAGGCCGTTGGGCTTTTTGGTTACTTTTACCGTTCTTCACCCCAGTCAGCTAAATCCTTCAGATGTCTGTTCTATGGGCAGTGTAACAGTTGTAAAGATGTTGTAATATTGCCTATTAAGGGCAAAGTTTTTATAGTCCATTTTCAATTTTACAGGCAGTAATGCTTAATTTTTGTTGGAATTAAGTATATTTTTGGTATCTCTGCTATACCCTGCTGGGAAATTTTGTATATAGCATTATCGCAAGCAGTGACTGTAGGCTTGACTTGAAATAAAGCCACATTAAATAGTAAGAATAAAAAGATCGCTTTTTATTGTAACAACGACAATGTTTGGGGAAAGTCCGTATATGGGAACTCTTTGTATCTGAAATGGTATATTGAGTTGGCTATTAAGGTACTGCCTGAGCTACTTGGATGGTAATTGGAATTAAACTGCATAGCACTATGATGACGGCCTAAAGAACGGAAACAGAAGCTCTCAGCCTTCACAATCCCTTCATTTTACATGCAAACATTACGTTTGATGACAACTTACTTCGTTTAGTTCAACAATTAAAGTAAATAGTAGGCTACTATATGTATGTATATATATATATATATAATATTAGAGTATACAACGAGTATATATATATATATATAAGTGCGAGAAATAATCCCATTTGTCCTAGACGTAATCGGTTCCGCGTCATTATATATAAGTAAGAAATACGGTTAAAACGAGAAGGACGTCGCCTTACGTGTAAACTAACAGTATATAACACACACATATATATATGTATATATATTCTTAGTTACTACTTTCACTGCTGCACTGGATGGTACTCGTAATTTCCTTTTTCTTTTGGATAATAAAATTTTTCTTGGCTACTGACCTAAGGGATTGACTTACTGACTGGCGGACTGACTCTGTAGCTGACTGACTGACTAACTCTCTGACTGACTTACCATACTGGTCTGCTGCTTGCAACATTGACTTTTTTCACATAGTCAACACCATTTTGTATTTTGTATCCTCTGTAAGGCATGCTTTCCACTGGACTATCGGCAACTTGAGTAGCCAGGAAATGAAATGCTCCTTCTGTCATATATTCTGCCATGTATTGCAGATTTTCCGTCACACCCTCTTTTGTCCTACCGGAACCGATGAAAATCCTTGGTATAGTGCAAGGACCATCTTGCATTTTTACTTTATAAGGTTTGACTATTGCGGTGACATTAACCCCTCCAAAACCAAACGAGTTAACTCCAATCAGTCCACCTAAATACTTGGTTGGTTCAGTCACAACCTTTAAAGAACCATTCATTAAACCTACTATGCTAGGTTTTGGGTCATGGAAGTTTATATGAGGGGGGATAAAGCCTTTATTCATTATCATTAGCACCTTCAGAATGCTTACTAAACCAGATGCACTTTCACTATGTCCCATGTTGGTCTTAACAGAACCAATGAGTAGCGGGTTGTCTTTTGTTCGATTTTGGCAAAAGACCTTGTGTATAGAGTTTGCTTCAATTGGGTCACCTGCTCTTGTACCAGTGCCATGGGTTTCAATATATTCCACTTCATCTGGTGATATACCAGTCTCAGAAAGTACCTGCCTGAACAGGTCGGTCTGGGCTTCCAGTGATGGAAAGCTTATTCCTAAGTGAAAAAGCAGCATGAGAATGTAAACTTGATTATCAAGGAAAAAAGTAGATTGAATTGTCTTAAACTGGGACATTTTCGTCGCTCCAGTTAAAGAACAAAATGCCTTAAGACTCCATTAATTTGATGTCACTCAATGCTGTACGTTATAAGGTAAGTCATGTTCGTTTGTTTAAATGTACACAGTAATCTTTTTTCTTATTTATGCGTCTTTGTTCATGCCAATAGTCAACATTTTGTTGTCTACCTTATGCTAAAATTATGTTGTCCCCTTCATGCTAAATGGTCTTATTAACTTTCGTATTGCAAGATAAGAATATTAAGTCGGTAATTTCAAATTGTTTTCTTTTGTTTGAAATTTTTACAAGAGACTGAAAAATTGGAACCAAATTATCTTATTAGTTTCTAGACAAGAATGTATACCTTGCTCGATGAAACCAGAATGGTTGGTTACAGAATGGACCAAATGACCGTAGACTCTGCGACAAAGAGAATCCTTAGTGATAAACAGTGCAACAATCCCTTCGGCCCTTCCAAATCCATCGGCTGGTAAAGAAATGAAAGAAATCTTATATAATTTACAAATCAGCTCCTATCGTAGAAATGTAGTGTTCATTATCCTTATATGTACTGCAAACGATTCCAAGCATGCAAAGGACAGTGTAGTGAATTGGGCAAATGCTGTCCCACTTCCATTATAAACGTAGTTTTGAATGAGTTCTTTATTAGTTTTAGTATTTTAAAACACCTTTGTGACACATAAAGCTGCGCTTATAGAAGACAATCGCTAGTCATGAGAATAATTAGTTTTTAACACTGCAACTGATTGACTTAAGTTGCATACTTTTAAATGCTTTCCTACAAGAAAAACAAAGCCTCACTAAACGGTAACAGTTGTAAGTACAAACCAAGCCTTGGCAAGAACGACAAGAGTTGGCAAAGGGGCGGGGGTTGATGAAAGGAGAGGAAGGAAAAATCCGACATGGCGGCAAACATTTTATGCATAGAAGTCTGAGCCAACGAATTGTTTATAAGGTAACAGGGTTGTTGAACCGGCAAACATTAAATAGATATAATTTACTATTGCATTTTGACACCTACATGTGATTTATGAGTGGAAAGGTCAAGTGGGTAGTGCCTATGAAGAGTCTGTAAGGTAGAGCACCACAATTATTCCTCCATTAACACTAATTTTGGTACATTTTGTGGCCTCTGGACCCTTGTGGAAGTTTCCTACGGGCACAAGTTACCCCTCACATGAGAGCTCACGACTAGGCCTTTTACAATAATTTTACATTTGTGTACCATGGCGATTGAGTTTTTGAGCTAGAAGAACTTTTATAATTGGGTGGTGGTTCCTGTTTTTTTTCATCATTCAAAACGTCACAAGGCATCGCGGAAAGATATATTAGAAAATTGTGTTTTGAAGTATCTCTAATTTTCTTTATTTTTGCATGACGTGGATTTGACATCTCATGTTAGTAATAGCTGATACCTTTTCATTTCAGTTCATTTCATTTATTTTGTTGTATCACAACAATATATAAAATAGTGACAGATTATACAGTTAACAACAAATCAATAAAATCAGTGTTGTGAATGGAAGTACCCTTAAAAGCCCTTCAGGGCTTAAAAGCAAAAACACTCCCAGAGAGAGTAAACAAAATTATAAAGAGAGTAAGAGCAAAAGAAACAATCCCTCCCATACCCCCCACTACACACCCACCATCCTAACGTCTCCCGCCTACAGCATTAATAGAGACTAATAA
This sequence comes from Holothuria leucospilota, assembly GCA_029531755.1. Classification (NCBI taxonomy): domain Eukaryota; kingdom Metazoa; phylum Echinodermata; class Holothuroidea; order Aspidochirotida; family Holothuriidae; genus Holothuria; species Holothuria leucospilota. The sequence continues at coordinate 13,100,862 of CM055973.1, read as the reverse complement.
AATACTTTAGTAAACCTTTCCTCAGAGACGCAACTGAAGGACTTAGCTGGTAATTTTGGGACAGTGTGTTCCAAATCATTATAGATCTATACTTTACTTTTTTGTAACCATCTCTATCGACGAAAAGGGAATGAAGTTGGTCAGACTCTAGTGTAGTAGTTATGAACAGAATTGTTAAGGTTATCAGAGGAAGAAAAAGAACTTAAAAGTAGCTTATTCAAACAGCGAAAAGTAAATATAACTAAACTCATATTAACTACATCATGAAGTAAAAAATTCAACGAGGCAAACAGACCACTGGTCTCGTCCCGTGGACCAGAGCATGTGATATGTCTGACAGCCCTTTTCTGAAGAATAAATAGTTTATTTAGAATAGATTTAGTAGTGCTGGACCAGATACTACAACAGTATGAGAGGTGAGGTAAGTATAGGCTTAAATAAATTAACCTCAAAGCCCTTTGAGGTAGTCGAGTAAATTTTAATTTTGATAAGATGCCTACGTCTCTTAAAATTTGTGCTGACACGTACTGTACGTGATCTTTCCACGAGAGCTTATTGTCAATATAAACTCCTAAGAATTTGGTGCAATGAACATTCAGATGGGGCTTATTATTCATACTTATATTAAAGTTATAGTTGTTTCTACCTCTGTTGAACACCCTAATTGGTTTTGTCATCATTCAAGGATAATTTATTCGACCAAAACTATTTGTAGAAGCTACATAATTCATCGTTTACGGTTTTCTTTAAGTTGCTGTTTTTGTCTGTGAAGTGTCTGTGAAGAAAATATTGGTGTCATCTGTATACCAAGGAATGAGGCGCAGAGATATTATATATATCATGAACATAGAAAATGAAGAGTAAAGGTCCTACAATCGACCCCTGAGGAATTCCTCATGTTACTTTAAGGGATGTGGAATGCACATTATTAAAATTGAACTGTTGCCTTGAAGTCAAGTAGCTTTTCATCCAGAGGTAAGCATTTTCTCTTACCCCATAATGTGATAACTTACGAAGGAGTATATTGTTATGGCGATAAGCTGTGTTACTATTATGGCATATTGCCACTACCGTATAATTGTATGATAATTTATGTTACCGTCCCAGCATAGTTTGGCTAGCGTCTGCTATGCATTGCGTATGTTTACACACATGTGCATGCTGCATTGATCTACAACGTTACTCTGAATACACTCCTGATCGTGCTTCCTAAAGGCTGTGTCAGTGTCGTTATTCTTACTCGGCCAACCTCACCAGATATTACAAGTGAAGACGATTTTCCCGAATTTCACGTGTGTAAATCTTCCGCAAAGGTATCTAGAGTAAAATGCCGTCGACTATAGGGATACTTCACGAGTTTGGAGAAGGTGAAAACTGGACTGAGTTTACCGAACGTCTAGATCAGTACTTCTTGGCAAACGACATAAACGACACTACGAAAAAGCGTGCTGTCCTACTCACGGTGTGTGGAGGTAAGACTTATGGGCTCATGAAAAACTTGTTGTCACCAGAAAAACCTACCGACAAAAGTTATGAGGACTTAGTCAAATTAATTAAGGAACATCAACAGCCCGAACCTAGTGTTATCGTAAGCAGATATAAATTTCACACTTGTACAAGGGAAGCAGATATGCCTATTACCGATTATGTGGCAGTTCTTAGGAAATTGGCTGACAAATGTGACTTTGGGATTACGTTAAACGACATGCTAAGGGATCGCTTAGTTATTGGAGTAAATGATGACCGAATTCAAAGGCGATTGCTATCAGAAACTAAACTGGACTATAAAAGAGCTGTAGAAATTGCTCGGAGTATGCAGTTAGCGTCCAAAAACCTACAGGACATAAATGCAAGTCAGAAGTCAAACCTATTGGGAGTGCACAAATTCCAAGGTACAAATACCAAAGTAGGGGCCAAGCCTAAGCATAGCACAAATAAGTCCAAGCAGTCACAGGCCAGCAAACAAAATGCAGGTGCTTCCAGAACATGTTATCGTTGTCTCGGGACAAATCATAGGGCGTCAGGGTGTCCATTTCTTGATGCTGAGTGTCACTTCTGCCACAAAAGAGGTCACATCAAAAAAGCATGCCGGAAACGAGCTGCAGATAAAAATCACAGCACCAAGCAGGAAACGAATGTTTTGAATGATGATTTTGACTCAGGTTACTCAGCTGAAACGTACACGTTGTTCTATGGATCATCAAAGAGGGTGCCGCCAATACTGGTCAAGGTTGAAATGGAGGATAAACCAGTAACTATGGAGATTGACACAGGGGCCGGAATGTCCATCATAAGTCAGTCAACAGTAGGTAAGTTGTGGGGAGATAAGGGACCCGCAATTGTCCCAACGCAGATCCAACTTCGCACGTATACAGGGGAAGAGGTTAAAGTGCTAGGTCAGATCCGGGTGAAAGTTCGCCATGGAGACACAACAAAGCACTTACCTTTATTAGTAGTTGCCAATGATGGCCCTACCTTATTTGGCCGTGTATGGCTGGAAGAAATTCCTTTACAGTGGAAGGAGGTTCATGCAGTTAATAATCTTCAAGGTCTGAAATCAGTGAGGAGCCAGTATGCTGAAGTTTTTCAAGAGGGATTAGGTACATACAAAGGGCCTAAAGTTAAGTTGTATGTTGAGTCAGATGCAAAACCCAAGTTTTACAAAGCAAGGCCCGTTCCTTTTATGTATAGGGAAAAAATAGAGTGTGAGCTAGAGAGGTAACAAAGGGAAGGTGTAATTTCACCAGTTGCATATAGTGAGTGGGCGTGTCCCATTGTGCCTATTCTCAAATCTGGAGGCCAAGATGTTCGCATCTGTGGTGACTACAAGTTAACGATAAATCAAGTGTCTGCATTAGACCGCTATCCAGTACCTAGGGTCGAGGACCTTCTGTCCTCACTAGCTGGAGGGAAAGCTTTTACCAAGCTGGACCTGTCGAACGCATACCAGCAAATGGAGCTAGATGATGAGGCAAAGCAGTATACCACTATAAACACTCACAAAGGACTTTTCCAATATAATCGTGTTCCTTACGGAATTAAGTCTGCACCTATTATTTTCCAACGTCAAATGGAAATCTTATTGAAAGATATTCCTCATACTGTTATATTTTTGGACAATATCTTAGTAACGGGGGTAGATGAGGAGGAGCACAGGGCTAATTTAAATGAGGTCTTGAAAAGATTGCAAAGTCATGGCCTCAGGGTAAAGTTCAAAAAGTGTGTGTTTGGGGGCAAAAGAGGTGGTTTATCTTGGAAATAAGATCACAGCAGGGGGGGGGGGTTAGTCCAACTGGAGACCAGGTGTCAGCAGTCAACAATGCCCCACTCCCAGAAAACCTCACCCAATTAAGGTCATTCTTGGGTATGCTCAACCATTATACTAAGTTCTTGAAGGATGTTGCTACTGTAATTGAGCCTTTAAACAGGTTGTTGAGAAAAGAGACAAAATGGTCTTGTGGTAAGGAAGAACAGGAAGCTTTTAGTAAAGCTAAGAAGATGTTGTGTTCTGAAACAGTACTTGTTCACTATGATAATCGTAAGAAAATTGTTTTGTCATGTGATGCATCTAATGTGGGTATATCAGCTGTCTTAGCACATAAAAATCCAGATGGTACTGAATCACCCATTGCATACGCTTCACGTACCCTATCATCTGCTGAACGAAACTACAGTATGGTAGAAAAAGAAGGCTTAGTTTGTGTGTTTGGGGTCACAAGGTTTTACCAATATCTGTTAGGGGTTCATTTCACTCTGGTGTCGGACCACAAACCCTTGATGCGTTTGTTCAATGAATCTAAAGGGGTACCACAAATGTCTTCAGGGCGCACCCAAAGGTGGGCTCTAACTTTAGCAGCCTATGATTATGAAATCAAATTCAGGGCTGGGAAGTTAAACTATGGTACCGATGCACTTAGTCGATTACCCCAATCTACAGCAGCTGACACTTCACCTGTCCCGGGAGATGTAGTATTGTTGATGGAATGCATCAACAACAAACAGTCACCAGTCAAATCTAAGGAAATCAATGTTTGGACAGACAGAGATCCACTTTTGTCTTATGTAAGGCATAGTGTTAGCTCTGGGAGTTCAGTGATCCAGAGGGTGCAAGTGAACAATTCTTACAGGAGTTCAAGGTTTACAGAAACCGCAGAGGGGAACTTAGCGTACAGGATGGCTGTGTTCTTTGGGGGGCTAGAATAGTGGTCCCACCCCAAGGTAGGGAAAGGGTCATTAAGCAGTTGCATGAGGCTCACCCAGGGATAACAGTGATGAAAGGAATCAGCAGAGCCTATGTCTGGTGGCCTAGTTTGGACAAAGACATTCAAAAGTGTGTTGAAACATGTGAAAAATGCCAGGTTAACAGGAAAATGTCTCCTGAAACACCATTAAGTATGTGGGAGTGGCCGAAAACTCCTTGGTCACATATACACATAGACTTTGCAGGGCCATTCATGGGTAAACGATTCATGGTTGTAGTTGACGCACATAGCAAATGGCTTGAAGTTGAAGTAATGACATCAATTACAGCAGAGGTAACTATTGAAAAGCTACGTAAAATGTTTGCATGTTTTGGTCTACCCGAAACAATTGTGTCAGACAATGGAGCTACATTCACAAGCGCAGCATTTGCAGAGTTCATCAAGCGCAACTCTATCAAACACCTTACATGTGCACCATTTAAGCTTGCATCAAATGGCCAAGCGGAAAGGGCGGTGCAAACATCCAAAAATGGCATAAAGAAGATGACTGATGGCTCCCTTAAGACAAAATCGTCACGGTTCTTATTTAGTTACAGAAACTCACCACATTCTACCACAGGGGTATCCCCTACTTCATTAATGTTTAAGAGAGATTTAAGGGTGCCGCTAAGTCTGGTACATCCAAATATTCAGTCTCGTGTTGTAGCTAAGCAAAATCAACAAAAAGCTGCTCACGACGCCCATGCAAAGGAAAAGATCATCTCTGCTGGGGATAAGGTTTTTGTTAGAAATTATCTAGGGGGACCAAGGTGGCTTCCTGGGGTTGTGACGGATCACTCCAGCAAACAATTGTGGGTGGAACTTAATGATGGTAGAATGGTACGGAAACGTGTGGATCAAGTTCGACCTCGGTATACAAATGATGCTGATCAGGGGACTGGGGAGGAACTCACCCAAGAGGAACTAGGGGAGCAACTTTTTCCAGGGGGGTTGAACCAGGGACAAACCCAGTTTTAGGTGGTGGTGAAGGCACAAACTTGTCTTCACAGGAATTCCCAAGGGAAACTGAAGACAAGGTAGTTCCCGAGGATGAAGCTAGCCCACCCAACCAGGAAATCCCTAATCCCTTTAGAACCTCAAAGTACAGCCCCAGTGCTCCGGAGGTCAAAAAGAATCCCTAAACCCAGAAAGGTGTTAGATTTGTAGAGGTAGTTGTATCAAGTTAGGGAGATGATGGTCACGATTTCTGTATTTATGTTACATAAGTTTATTTCAGATATTATTCTCCACTTTGACCAAAAAGTATGATACCAATGTTATTGTAATTAATATTTAAGCCAAAGGTAGTGTAAGCTAAGTGGGGGGATGTTATGGCGATAAGCTGTGTTACTATTATGGCACATTGCCACTACCGTATAATTGTATGATAACTTAAGGTACCGTCCCAGCATAGTTTGGCTAGCGTCTGCTATGCATTGCGTATGTTTACACACATGTGCATGCTGCATTGATCTACAACGTTAGTCTGAATACACTCCTGATCGTGCTTCCTAAAGGCTGTGTCAGTGTCGTTATTCTTACTCCGCCAACCTCACCAGATATTACATATATTATGATCTTTGGTATCGAAAGCATTTGAGAGGTCACGAAACACACCAATTGAGTTTTGTTTACGTTGAATGGCAGAATAAAGTTTATCCACAACGTCAGCTAGCGTGAACTCCGTGGAATGACCACAGTGAAAACCATATTGACAATCACTTAAAATACTACGTTTTGTTACCAAAGAGTACAGTCGGTTAAACATAAGTCTTTCCAAAATTTTCGAGAAACAAGGCAATGTGGATATAGGACGATTATTACAGAAAATGTCAACACTTCCTTTCTTAAAAACAGGAATGACCTTGGCTTTTTTCAAGAGATCAGGTACCCGTGTCGAAAGATTTGTTAAAAATATGGGTGAGTAGTTGAAAAATATAAGAATGACCTCTAATACAATTTTTTGACGGATATTATCAAATCCAGCCTTACTCACTAATTTCAGGTTTTTTTGATGTCTAATTGTAACCATCCAGGAGATACTGTTCAGGTCGCTCTAACGGTTTAAGATATTTAATCATTAAAATTCTCACCCGATTTGTCAAATGTTTTGCAAGTGCCATCTGGAGATAAAACTTGAAGATGTACCAAAGCCGAAGTTAAGTGTGGTCTGATGGTTATGGTCACTGCTCCAACTAAGGCATAATCACATTTCCCGTTGAGAATATCTTTCATAGCGATTTCTAGGGCAAGAAGACCTGATGCACATGCTGCATCTGATGTGTAACTTGGTCCTGTAAATAAACTTTAAATTGTTAGCGTTTTTATAAGCTGTACGAAGATGAATATACATAAGGTTGGTACTGCTACATTCTGGTATAATGTCTCTCCTCGAACATACCCCAAACACATTTTAGCTACATATATATATATATATATATATATACACATATATATATATATATATATATATATATATGTATATATATATATATATATATATGTATATGTATGTATGTATATATATATATATATATATATATATATATATATATATATATATATATATATATATATATATATATATATATATACGGATTGTTGGCCAAATTATCTTCAAATAGTGCTCTGCTTAGGTGAAGGAGCAATGCACAATAATTATATGACCATTAGACAGAGTTTGTTCACGTCACTTTAATTCCGACAAACTTTCGAAGAGGTGCATACTACCGCCTCCTCTCATCAGGGAATTACAGCTTTCTCAAACGGTTTAAAAAACATCTCATGTGCGAAGGTAGTTTAAATACTTGCGCGCGCATTATGGTTGCGCGCGGTTGTCTAGGTTACGCCGGCAAAGTTCATCAGCTGAAACTTAGACGCGTGCCGGCATGTGCTGACTAACTCCGATCTCTTATTCAAAGAGGCCATCTCTGGGTGGCAAATAATGAAGAATTTTTCCATTGTACACAGGTTGCACCGTTTGCTAACATTTGAGAACGATGATGCTCGACTTAAGATCCTCCAAGAAATTTCGAAATCTTTGTTTCTGTCCTTAAGAGTCCAAATATGCTTAGATAGCTCTGTTTGGTTCCTGTATCTTTCCTTATTAAAAGACTGCTGGTGGTTTGCGAGCCTCAGTTTAAAGTTGCCCTCTGTCAGACCTACATACGTTTCCTCGTAGTTGTCGCTTTTTACGGTGGCTTGGTACACAATGCTCGTTACTTTGCACTTTCAGTCTAGCGGGCAATCTTGTTTAGCTCTGCAGTTGCATGGGTCAGTTTCGGGTGCGGGCATTTGGGCCTTCAGAATTTTTTTATTGTGGGCATCTACGATGGATTTCATATTTGGCATGCAGCTGTACGATATTTATTTTGCCCTTTAGAAAAACTTTCGGTTACAATTTTCAAGAACTGCCGTCCGACGTTTGTCTTATCTCTCAGGTCAAACGGTGGGTTGAACCATGTGATGTTTCTTTTTCTGGCTCGGTGCTTGCGCTTTGTTTCTTCCTTTGACTTGTATTCAAGCTCGTAATTGTGTCCGCTTATATATATATATATATATATATATATATATATATATATATATATATATATATATATATATATATATATATATATATATATATATATATATATATATATATATATATATATATATTATATATATATATATATATTATATATATATATATATATATATATATATATATATATATATATATATAAATCAATGAGTGATTCTTTAACTCGATTAAATGTCACCCTACGATTTCTTAACACGAGTATGTTACGAGGTAATCTTACTGTCCGTAAAACTGTCATTTGAAATAGTCTTTTGGACTGACTTAGAAAAGTAAAAGGTATGTAAACTAACCTTTGAAGTCAAAGACGTATGAAACTCGATTTGCAAGAAATGCAGGAACGCTGCCTGTGAAAGCGTACCCTCCTTCAGCATCCATATCTCCACAGAAAACAATGTTGGCATCAGCATAGGAGGAACCTATGTAAACCCCCGTTTTGGATCCTTTCAGTTCTTGAGGATTGAACCCTTGTGATCATGAAAACAGAAGCAAAACAGTCCTGCTAAGTTTACAGTATTGCAACAGGTATCCCCCAGAAGTAATAGAATAACAAAAAACAAAATTTATTTTCAAAATGGATTTTCCACCTCTTTCTGGACAACTCTCTTTGCATAACTTTTTGCAAAATCTTTGACAAATTTACGGCCAAACATGGGAAACAGACTGACTCATTGTCGCACGAGTGACAAGAAGTCGGGGATAATTGGCAAAAATGGCATTCTTTCAGACAAGGACTGACTCCTTGTCGCAAGTGCGACAAGTAATCAGTATACACGGACTGACTACTTGCCCCATGTGCGATAATTAGTCAGGGATTATTGGCAAAAGTGGCATTTTCTTGGGTGTTCTTGCATGAATCCCATAGGAAACAGACAAATTTCATGGAAACGATGAATAAACATGGAATTTGAAAATCCATTTTGAAATTGGAACTTGTTAAAATTATCTATTTCTTTTGCTGCTGAAAGAAGCAAACGTTTATGAAGGGTGCAACAGTGTTTTGGGTTTTTGGACTTACCTGGGATTGCGGGTTTCATGATTAAACTACACAATACGCTTACGTTAACAGTTACCACTCACCCTGTGTAGTCCTGACACAGAAAACATTTTGTATTCAAGTTTTCGTCTCCTAACTGAGCTATTCCTGAATGAATTGACTTGTTTGTGTTCAAAAGTAAAATAAAAACCCAAGTAAGCACTTGACGTCATCATAGAAGTGCCTCTTAAACCAGAAAGCAGAAAGACTTGGTGATTTCTTTCCGAATGGGAATTCTTTGTTGCACTGAGGTTTTATCCCTCAAATTTATCTTACTCGACTGTTTCATTTCATGATGTTTTAAAAATTTGACCTCTGATGACCTGGCATGGCCTTTGAAACCCACAAAATATAACAGAAAAATGGAAGTGTCTTGAAAGGGATTCAATTACTATTTTGATGACTATTTTAGGAATTTTTGGGTAATTTTGCTTTTTGAGCCATGGGACCCCAGATAACGATTTTAGGAATTTTGGGAAATTTTACTTTTTGACCTCTGGTAACCCTAGATGACGACATTGATCTTGGGAATACTTGGGATATTTTGCTTTTGCTTGTTATATTCGTTAGTACGTATTATGAGAGTTAAAAGTGCCTTACCTGCGTCAACAATTGCTTCGTAGGCAACCTCCAAAAGTATGCGAAGTTGAGGGTCTGTTTTGTTTACTTGCTCAGGGAGCATTCCGAAAAATGATGCATCAAAGGTGGAAAGATTTTTCAGCATTCCACTTCTTTCTGGAAGCTTCAAAAATTCTTTATGAAAAATAAAATGATGAAAAACATTTGATATGTTAGTGTTTATTTATGAGTTTAATGACTTCAACTTTTCCTTCCTTCCCCAAAATGTCCATCGTTTATAAAAAGTTTGATTAGGTTTACACTTTAAAATTTAAACCATTCATTGTAAGACAACCAGTACTAGCAACATACAAATTAAATAACAAAACATTTGGGATACCAGTTGTTTGTATTTGTGCTTTCGCAAGGAGGTAAAGTCTCCGTACAGTCTATTGTTTACGGGGTAGCAAACGAAGCCATGTCTTCACCAATAAGCCACTGAAATAGGGGATGTTAAGTTATGAAAACAATTTGGGCACGGTGATCCCTTAAAATCCATACATCAATGTAAGAGTCTAAATATTAGTCTTTACTGGGGCGTGGGAAGAGAAATCCAATAAAAAATCATCCGAAATTTAAGTTATCTGACAATAGGTAAGACTTCTGATCTCGAAGCGTTCCGCTGGGCGTAGTGAACTGGTAAAAACAATCCCTTGCATCCCTAAAAGACGACCCCAAACTTTCTGACCTTTTTGTTGATCCCCCTTTCCTTGCGCTAAGCCAGGCCCCTGACTTTAGGAGACTAATCGCCCCGTCCAAACTACCGACCTCTGACTAGGCCACTGCGCAACTTCGTGAAATAACTAAAGGCTGTAACGACGCAATCTAAAACGATTGACTCGCTCATAGGGTCTGTATGTACACAGTAAAGCTATGCAGTAAAACAAAGCAACTGCGTTAACTAGCGTAAAGCTACGCAACGGGGCTTTTTAAGTGCATAGAAACGGAGAATAACAAACAGGAAGAACCAAATCCGGACCGGCAAGAACACAATCATGAACTACTTACAATCATTTACAAAGTTACCTTACACTAAGCTGGCAAAACAAAATTTCTGTAGCCAACATATACGGCACCCCCAGCCCACCCACCACACAAGACTATTTACAAACAGGACTCAAAACAACACACGCCAGAAGGCAGCAACACACACCCGAAGGCAACAACAAACGTCCGAAAGCAACAACACCCGAAGGCAACACAACACGCACGAAGGCAACACCACGCCCGAACGCAAGACCACGCCCGAAGGCAACTTCACGCCCGAAGGCAACAACACGCCCGAAGGCAACAACACGCCCGAAGGAAACACCACGCCCGAAGGCGACCCCACGCCCGAAGGCAACAACACGCCCGAAGGCAACAACACGTAAAAAGCACAGGGCATATACAGGTGCACCTTGCCCAAGGGTGCCCCGGAGGCAGTTGTGGTAAAGGGTAACCTCATTATCCCCACGCTTAAACAAGCTACGCAACTGTGTGAAATACAAAAATCTGCGCAACTGCGTGAAATAACTGAAGGCTGTCATGACGCGATCTAAAACGATTGACGAAAGACTGTCATGTAAAAAAGAGCACGCGTTTGGCAAGAAAACTAAAAGCGTTTGGAATGGTCACGGCCAAACCTTCAATAAAATAGTTACAAAAGTTCAAGTTTAACATTCAGTCCATTACGGGTGAGGGTCTCGAGCTTCATAATTAACCGGTTTTCTGCAATTAAACGATCGCGGTCGGAACCTCGGCATGATATTGCTGCCGTGACCATCAGGTCCTGTATCGAGCAAACTGACGGGGGTGAAATGATTAGCTACTGGATAGCCAGGAACGTTTTGACCTTAAGTGTTCAGTCACTCGATCAGCCAGGCGACGTTTCGTTTCACCCACATACAAAATGGTACAACGCCTACAAGTTAAAGCGTACACTACGTTTAGTGAATGTACAAGTAAAATGCTGGTTAACGTTAAAGCAGTTGTTGTTGGGACCCCCAACAGAGAGAAACCTGTTATTGCTAACTACTGGGCAAGTATATTACACCTTACGCGATTAAAAGGATATGTCCCCGGAACGTCGGGCATTAATGGGTGGGGATGAGAGGCCCAAACTTAGTGACTAGAAATATTTTTCTCATTTCTAAATGCCGTGATAGGTGATTCAGGGAAATACTCACGGGTAGAAGGATCTTGTTGGAGGATTTCTACGTTCCTATAAATAGTCTGAACAATGGGACGTACGGAAGGGTACATATCTATCATATCACTTCAGCGTTGAGTTGGTTATACGGGTCAAGACACCAAAGGACGGAAACTTAAATCACTTGGACAGTATAGCTGAATAATAGCTAAGTTCTGATCGTCAATAGCGTCTCTAAGTAGTTTTAACTAAGTCTTGTTTATTTTGAAAGTCTATAAAAAATACTAGTGCGATAATCAAATTTAGTTACATAATCAGTTTACCTATTTGTAAGATTTACATTGAACTTTTGGCAGAGAACATGAACATTTTGCACTGTGTCTTTATTGAAGTTCTTAGAAGAGTTCTCGTAATTATTCGAGTCTTTGAGAATCTCAAGTATTTTATTCTTTCAGAAACGTTTGTTTATAACTACCAGCGCTCTGTTTTTGTTAGCTTCTTTAATTTTTTGCCGCATTAAGCTTTTACAAAGATACCCATGAAGGATTTCTTACCGTTGTTCCATCTCCTAAACTCTTTCCTCACCAGGCTGTCCTTGTTCATTAGATGATCCCAAAATTCCTGCAGATCATCAGATTCAGGCAATCGCCCCGACATTCCACAAGCAACGACTTTTTCTGAGTTTTCCATATCAATGCTTTTTTCACTCGACCCTTGTACGTAACTATGAACAATTGTTACAAAAAGTAGTATGATTAATTGCCGTTCTTCCAAGTATGTAATGACCTCTTCGAGGATGCAACAAAACAGACAAAACGGTATTTTTCCAGTGTGCCAGGATGTATTTCACATTAACATCGATGAAACCGACAAGACTGTTACTTAAAAGAAGCCATGTAAGGCTATATAGCCCACAGCCAACATAATTGCACAAAGGAAATAACAGGTTGATGCCACCTCTCTGATATGGTATAACAATGAGTCTAGTAATAGACCCTTTTCCAAATAGCAATTACAAAGGATTGTGGGATAGAATTTTGGTCTGCATCATTCTTATCCACAGTAAAATGCCATTGACAAAAATGAAAGCACACAAAAACTATCCCACAATCCTTTGTGACTGCTATTTGGAAAAAGGTCTATTGGCCAAAGTAGATATTTAATATTTAAAAATGATGCGGAATTATTTCCAGTTTTGTTGGATGTGGCATTTAAAACGGTATTGCTTTTACAGTCAACACCGTCGGATGACTACGGTGCACCCAGGAGAAAATTCCAGTCAAGAACAGGTATTGGGTGTTGGGTTTTAACAGGTACCTGACAACACTGGTTAAAACCAGGAAAAAATTTTAGTCAAGGAACGGGTATTTGGTGTCTGGTTTTAACAGGTACTCGACAATACCAGTAATAACCACAAAAATTCCAGTCAAGTAATGGGTATTTGGTGGCGGATTCTAACAGGTACCTGACAATATCTGTTAAAACCAGTAAAATTCTAGTCAAGTAATGGGTATTTGGTGTCGGGTTTTAACAGGTACCTGACAAAACCGGTTAAAACCCAACAAAACTCCACACACCAAATACCCGTTGACTGGAATTTTCCTCTGGGCATCTCGATTCCGGTTAAGGTAACATTGCCTGAATGTTTCACTTACATATTGAAAACTTTTGCCCTCATTCCTGCAGAAAGTCCTCACAGCTACAACATACACAGTGCTGATGTGTTTGATCATTTTCAAACATTTTACAATAGTTCTAGGAATGCTTCATTACAAAGTCACTTGCGAGATATTTTTGAAACATTCTGTAAACATTTCGAGTCTTTTGTGAAATGGTTCCTCACACACGTTTTGGGACAGGTACTTAAACGACATTTTTAAAACGTTTTAATTGTTCAGTTTAACTGTTTTCCGGAAAAACTTGCTTTTAATATTTGTTAGGAATATTTTCTTACAACATTTCGGGTTTGTTTTAAACTTATTTCAATAAAGTCACTTTGTTTTCAATTGTTCTTCAAAAGTTTTTGTCAAAACTCTTTGCTAAAAATACATTTATATTTGGTGATAAGGTTTCTCATAATATCTGTAAATCCAAATAACTGAAATATTTTCCTCCGTTTAAGTACTTTAATTGTAAAGATTAAAGAAGCTTTATAGTCTAGCGGCGAAACCTTGAAATTTGTGGCCCCCCGTACCACTTTGTAAAAGTTGACGACCACTCTTAAAATGTTTTTAGTTCGTCAGCATTCATTTCGTAGTTGTTGTCACTTTTTTTAATTTATCCGAACAGGGTAATCAGAAGGGCCAAGAGTCACCAGCCAATTTTCACCCACACCTTTAACAATCTTGGTACTAGGCAGTCATGTTTGTCACACTTTCAGTTTATTCATGGAGTGCTGTTTCCTTGAGTCTAGTGTGGAAATATTTTGAATGTCTTTAAAATAAATACCCGTAACTCCAATCAATGCATTAAACCATTCATTATAAAATTTTACCATGGTTACATTGAACATTTTCATTAAATTTAACTAGTTTGTCCCATTAATAATTTACACGTGATGATATTTTAATGTAGCTTATGCATGTATTGCCATCTGAAGATAAAACGTCTCTTAATAAAGCCAAGGCTTTGACTTTCTTATGAGTACCGTAAACAATGCTGCTAAAAATGAGTTCATCAGAAGTGTAAATTGCATACAAACAAATGACACACATTCTTTGCATACCGAACTTAACTCTCTAATTCGAGAAACTACTAGGTATAATCTGAGAAGCAAAGCAATAACACCAAAATTTAGAATTAATGTGTATAAAAATAGCTTCATTTTTCGTGCTGCCTTTTATGTACAAAACGGTAGGCCTAATCTGGATAATTTACTGTAGACAGCTGCACTTGTATGTTTTTGTATATATTTTTATATTTTTTGCACACTTACAGTTTTATTATTATTAAAATCCTCACTTTTTAATGTCCTGTTTATAAATTTTTATATTTATACTGGATATAAATAAAAAAAAAAATGAAAATGCAACATCGTTTTATGTTTCATATTGCAATATAATGGTGTTTTTGCATAAAAATTGACCTGTCGAATTTTTGCTTGTGTTATGGCTCTCTTAGGCTTTGTCAAAAAAACTTATAAAAAAAACTTTGTCGAAAAACTTCGTCAGCATACCCCTACAAGCCAAATTTAGAAACCATACTGGGCAAGGTTAGAAAACAAATGTGCCTATGGTGCCCTCGTGAGTGCTTTAGGTTATTATTTATTGTGAAAAAAATATTTTCCTATATGGTTGAGGTTTCTGCCCATGGCATACTTTTATTAAAGCATTATATGGCATTAAAAGAAATAAATATACCTCTGGCGGGTTCATGTTGAGCTTCTAAAGGCGAAAAATCAGAATGGTCATTTCTAATAAGAATGTACTCTGCAAGTCGGAAATAAGTTCAAGAACTGAACAGGTAAGTCCTTCCCCCCCCCCCCCCCAAATGGGGAATCTCATATAATATATATATATATATATATAAATATATATATATATTTATAAATATATATAAATATTTATAAATATATATATATATATATAAATATATATAAATATTTATAAATATAAATATATATATATATATATATATAATATCTCAGATATAACAATTATAAAATGCAATGCTCCACCTTGAAAACGTTTTACTACATTCTTGACTTAAATGCGTCAACCACGTATACTATCAACAAATTCTTTGCCATTCCTATAAACAAGCATTTTTTGAATATCCCGTGAATTGCAACTGGCTTCATAAATCTGCAAATAAAAATCCGAATCAGTTAGCGCTATGAGAGCCAGTTTCAGCCATGACCTTCTAAAGCCAGACAAGGTGTTGAACGGGACGAGAAAGCTTTCCGAGGAAAAATTATTTTCAAGGGACGAGATTTGTTACCATTAATGGCAAAAGTAGTCATTGCGCTCTAAATTTCCACCAGCCGTAACTTTTTGTGGGCCTTTCCCACTGCTCCTTCTTGATTATAGACCTGTATTATCGAACATACTGTGTAACCTTCCTTCCGATTTGTGAACTGGTCATCACGTGGTTGTTTTAAATCTATATCTGAATCCGGTTGACCCCTGAGTTAGCCATACAATTTATACTTGTTACCAGGCCAAAAGCATAATTGCTGGCAACGTATGCCCTACCGAAAAAAATCTCCGAGTTTGTTGAATGATTCCTTTCTCAAATCGTTCGTCGACAAAAAGTCTTCTGCTGTGTTTGTGTCTGAAAGTGCGGGGCAAATAAGGGCGGAATACCAAACGGCTCCGAAGTTGTCGCCGGACAATGAAGCGCTACCTTGAAGGTGTGGGGTCCAGGGGTCCACGTTAGGGTCCATGGTGGAATCCAGAGGCAACTCCCCGGTGGGGGTTCGGGCAACGGCCTCGGAAGCCTTGAGGTATATAAAGAATTACATCCATTAGAATGAAAAATTTGCTTATATAAAAACTCATCGGATGTGCACTAAACAGATAAGAGGAATGAAATTTTGACCATTTGACTAATAGCCATAATCAGAACAGCAGGTCATTTTGTGGGTGATTACTATGGTGATAGAAAAGAAGTAAGGAACACGCAAGTAGTTCTGCAGGAAGTAATGATCACGAAACACAATTAAAAACGGGTGCGCGCGAACCGCGCCGAAAAGTACAGCATTTTATTGTAGTGTTTTTCTTCATTGTCTGAATGCACTTTTATCCATTACATGAACGACTCTCCTACATACCTAAGCCTAAGCCTCTTTCATGTTTCATTTTTGTTGATGGTTCGGGATAAGGTACCCCTCAAGTTTTCATTACTGTGAAAAATGAGATAGTTTCGCAAAAAGCAGATAAAGCAACATTTTGAAAGGACGATGATAGGTTGAGGGTGATGGTGTTTAAAACTTTTCAAAATAAATGAGATATTATTTTAATGGGTAGTTCTTACAGAGACATGGCCAAGAGCGTCCGCAGTAAAAAAATGCCAGGGAAGCAATTTTATTGAAGGCTGCATCTTCGTAAGGTATGGCTGATGAAGCCTTTAACCTTAAGTGCCGAAGAGGCGAAGTCGGGGTCTAATACACGGAGGGCTCATCGCGAGAATTTTTCTTAAATTTGATGGCTTTTGCGGCCATTCTGGATCATTTCTAGAGAAACTTCCCTGTCCCCAGGTATAGTTTGAAATGTTAATGAAGCAGTGTTATAATAATGGTTGCAAATTTCAGTTACTAACCGTCGGTGTCAATTTAATGAGGATGGTGGTAGTAGGTGGGGAAAGTGTACAACAAGGGGCAGGGGCTTGAAATAGCAATTTACTGAATCACTGATTCTAGAGAAAGTAGTAATGTGGCAATTCCGCAAAAGATTATGACGAACAGCAGCACTAACGAGACACCTATACTTCTATTGGTCGCGATTCCATATATACACAGGTAGATTTCTCAATTGAGTATTATGCATGGTAGATGTAATGACATACATTTAGCCCTCTGAGTGACCCTTATTTTAGACCTTCACGTCATTAAAGTGTGGCGGAGAGCCAAGACCCATATGCTTTGGCAGAAATTTTAAATCCGGTACCTAATAAAGTCTTCAATAAAAGATGCCCCTTACCTCCCCACTTTTGAGCTCGATCACCGTATTAGTTGAGCTCGGTCAACACAGTAGTTAGTATTCAATACGGAGGGAGCAAAAAAAAAAAAAAAATCTGGCGTTGCTATGATAATTACAATTAATGTTTTCCTTGAATTTTCATTGCAAAATTAGCAATAATGTTAGATCTTTTCTCCCAATTTCTCTGGTGTCTTTTCCGCTCATTTTCTTTTTATTATTTTCACTATTTTTTAAGGTCTGGGAAAAAGTGGAGAGAAGTGCCCCCTTGCCCTCTCGTAAACCCGCCTATAACTGCACATTTACTTTAATTAATGCAATGGTTCCACAAATACAACCGACCCAGAAGTTCAGATTTCTCTGATAAAGTTACGAAAATGCATTGCAAATTACAAATTTTGATAATTTGGAGTTCCTTTGGAGTTCCTTTGAACAAATTTGTATAAATGTGGGGCTGGCAATGTATTGAGGAAAATTGAAAATTCGGGACATTGATTGTAGAAACTGCCCTCTTTAAGAGTTAACTCAACTAAGCTGTCGGGCTTACCAGGCGCCTTAGGAGATTACATACTTCATCGCATCCACTCAGTCTCCCTAAATAAATTAGAAAATTTTCTCAAAGAGGGCCTTAAACTTCCCGAAAGTGGGCCATGGCCCTCCTCCTCCACCTCAGTGGCGCCGCCCTTGCCAAATTTGCTTTAGAATAGCTGAACAAGTTTGTTTGAATTCACATGATTTGTGAGGAGCCCATATGGAGAAAGACATAAAATGCAGATCAAGTTTATAAAAGAACGACCTTTATTGACCTTTGAGCTTAACACATTGTTATGTTCGCGAACTTTAAGACACAGTCATTCAAAAATGTTAGATTTCTATTTCAAAAAAAAAAAAAAAAAAATTACTTTCGTTGGGTAGGGTTATATGTCACTTTCTAACGCCCGAGGCTATCTCCATCGCCGAGGGAATTCATTATCTCTTTCCAACAAGCTGTATCACATGTCATGGTCTGGACAATGGCAATGTCCAGCGTTGAGGCAATTGGTGTAATAGAGAAGGGGAAAGAGGTTTTTAGTAGTTTTAAGGAGACCAACGCCTCATGATTTTGGTTCACAGTATTTTGTAACACCGTCATACTTAAGAATGTTTAAAATACTAAAATTTTAAAAGTTGACCTTTTTGACCTTTTACTTTGAAAATTTGCACGTTTAGGAACATGTAAAAGGTGACAACTAACCTAAAATTGAAAGTTACATTATAAGCAATACATTATCATAGTCGTTATATTTTACAAATTGTTACCGGATGGGGTCGATTTCTACAGCTCTTTTTCAAATTCGCCGCTAGACTATTAGGCTAAAAGAAAATCAATTGTACATGTATTTCTGGACAAATTCTGTAAGAATTTGAACCTTAAAGGGGAATTTTCATGATCCCAGACAGTTCCAATTCTCCCAACTATGCATCTTCTAGCTCCTCCCATAACTGTATGAGGCTCTTCCTTGTGCAAGAATAAACCTGTTTTATTGATTGTTAAGGCCATGTCCTGATGAGCATACAAGGCTATAAAATGTAATAAAAGTACTCTCTCTGCCTTGTGTGGAATGTGAGCTACTCTGCATCTTTCAAATTTTCAAACTTTGATGTCAATCAAAGAGCAGTCACCAACTGAGAATTTTGATATACATACACTAAAAATATACTTTGGGGTGATGACTGTCTGTCTGGCCTAGGCTAGTCCTCAGTAAAGGACTGTGGTCGTTCGCCGATTGCTCACTATACAGCTATCGGCGACCGGCTATACACGGGCCTTTACTGAGGACTAGGCCTAGGCCTAACGTTGCATTTTATTATACCAACCAGTTACCGACTCAGGTCTAAACAGCGTTAGCCTTAAAGGGGAATTTTCATGATCCCAGACAGTTCCAATTCTCCCAACTATGCATCTTCTAGCTCCTCCCATAACTGTATGAGGCTCTTCCTTGTGCAAGAATAAACCTGTTTTATTACTCAAGGCCATGTCCTGGTGAGCACACAAGGCTATAAAATGTAATAAAAGTACTCTCTCTGCCTTGTGTGGAATGTGAGCTACTCTGCATCTTTCAAATTTTCAAACTTTGATGTCAATCAAAGAGCAGTCACCAACTGAGAATTTTGATATACATACACTAAAAATATACTTTGGGGTGATGACAGTCTGTCTTTAAGTCGAAAGAAGAATCACTTGAACGTATCAGCCTCTTGCAGAGAAATTTCATGTATTCTGACACTTCACTGGTATCATGGCAATCATTGACCATGAAAACGTGTGTGTAAAAACCTTGAATTTCCCTTACACCTTGTCATGAAGCCCAGAGACATGTATCTCCTTTCATCTTGGGCGTTTGACCCTCTCAAGACCCCCTAAGTAATAATAATGGGAGGGATCAGATGAGAATTCCACACGGCCTCTTCCGTGACTTACCTATCTGGTTGATGTCAGTGAAATATTGTCTTTGATAAAAATTTAAGGTCCTTCTCCCATCACCAGCTGAAACATTCCCAGTTAATTATGCTCACCTTTTATCCTATTATACATTGCTACCAACGTTATGCGTAAGATACATGATAGAAAATGAAGAACTTTAATTTCTGTGTTAATGTAAATGGAAAATAGAGGACGCCCGCATAACCAAGACCAGGGGCGTTCCTAAGGATCATTGAGTGGGATTGGAGCTTTTTCCCAACAAACAAGGGTTTCATTCTCCACAAAATGTACGTGTCAAGAACGATTAACTCATAACCCTTGTTTTAAGGAAACTCTTAAATGGAAAATACGTCGTCAACAAATGTCGTGTACCGCATATGTCATTTGCATCTTTTCAAATTTTCTGATTGGTTGTAATTTGTTGTGGACGTATTAGAATACCTGTAATTTGTTTAAGTCGATTTCAATTACAGTCACTTTTAGTTTTTCTAAAAGATAAAAAATATAAAAGCAAATAACGCGTTTAGGAAAATATATACATTTTGAGAAAAAAATTGATTCCCCGTTTCATGTACCTGGCAAATTGCGCCTCTAGACAGAAACCGGTATATCACCTGATAGAAATGAACTGAAAAGTGAATGCTCGTACTTCGTGTATATGTGTGTACATATACTTGGCTTACGTACACTTTGTGCGAGACGTGACCGGTCAACAATACAAAACCTACCGATAGTATTGTAGAACTCGACTCCAACACTGACATGAAATACACGCTTATCGCCCGGTGAAGGTAAAAAGGGGGCTACACTTTCACTTTCCATTACACCCCAAAAATATAAGTACTCGTCGATCTTTGTTAGGAATGTTGAAAGTTAATTGCATCCGAAGAAACTGCAACGCTCCGCGTAATTCAGGTGTTTGAGTCCTGCCAGTTGCAAGGTGCGGTAACTGATCCAAGATCTTGCAAGTTTCGGAGCACAAGGCAACAAAGTACCGGACCAGCCGCACTGGAAGATGGACGTGCTATGCCCATGCATGGTAATTTCTGCAATACCTTTTTGTAAAAGAAAGGAGGAACAACGCCTGAACAAACCGCCACTTTTTATCATAACTACCGCAATCTTTAGAAGACATCAAGCTGTCTGATCATAGCTTTTGTTATCTATTAGTACTGGTGTCGAAATATCCCCTTTGGAATGTTCATATTGTAACATGCGCATATGTCATTTGGTCGGGGGCGCCCAACCCATTCTTGCCCCCGGGTTCCCTGAACTAAAATTATGCGACTGACAAACTACTAGGTAGACTGCATGATAATGAACTTGGAAGTGTTTTATGTAGACAAGAGAGGATCATTACCAACAACCCAGCAATCCGATGCCCCAATAGAGGCTTGGGTTGATGAACGAAAAGCAAGATGCACGCAAAGCTAGCGGAAAATTTGGCGGAAGTTTTATTGACTCAGAGCATTTGAAAAATGGGTTTTTTACTGTATGAGTTCTGAAAAGTTCAGAGGGTTTTACTGACGTAATTTTGAGATATTTGTGTTTTTTTATTAAAACAAATTGATAATCGGGGTTCTTATTGACGGATCTGCCTTCCTTGAAAGCAAATTCAAGTAAATCGTCGGGACAACTACACACCGTTAAAAAAATAACCGTTATCTTACGGTAATACTGGCAGCTGGGATTCTGGTGCCCGACCCGTTATTTTACAGTTGTGAGTAAATCTTACAGTAACTCTACCTATGTAGCCACTTTTATTCCTGAACACTGTACAGACCTCCCCGTGTAGTATTTACGGATAAAAATGGTTGCATTACTTCAGTCACTATAAGATTTAGGCAGCCTGTAAAATAACGTTGGCTACCGGAATCCTGGCTGCCAGTACTTTCACTGTAAAATTACGCTAACAGTGTAGTTGCGTCGAAGATTAGGCTACATGTGTTTTGGTACCCATCAAGGCTCTCAGACGAAACTGGAAAATTTCCTGATGGGGAAGCCATGGCCCTGACCATCCCCCACCTGGCGCTACACCTACAACTCATCATGTTCTAAAACTTCCATGTAGGATAGTGTGGAGCTGGTGCATGGTGCTCAACTTAAAATAAAAGATCAACTTGGAAAAAGCAAAAGAATTGGCCTACTTGTACTAGCATATAGTTTCATGTGCTGATATCTAGCAAGATCAGCTTGAAGCTCCCAGTCAGGATGGAATGAGCCCTCTTGTCAACTTAACGGGTTACATTCTGTATAAAAGGGTATCATCAGTACGCACTGTCCCATTTACCCCTACTGTCTCTCCTATAGTTTTACGGGAACATTTTTTTTAAACCGGGACAAAAAGTGAACAAACCCGGGATGACATAGTTCCACCAGGACAGTCCAGGTCAAACCAGGATGGTTGGAATATTTGAAGGGGCAGAAGAGATTTTGCAATTTCATATGGGGGTGTCTTATTGGGTGCAAAAAAGGGGCAGGGTTCACAAGACTGAAGGTGTACTAGACCCAGGTCAACTCATTTCTATAAACACTAACCAATCAAATAGTCCTCAGCCAAACCCTAATTGTGTCCTAGGCCTAATCCTAAACTGTATTCTGTATCTAAGCTACATCCTAATCCTA
Source organism: Holothuria leucospilota (assembly GCA_029531755.1). Classification (NCBI taxonomy): domain Eukaryota; kingdom Metazoa; phylum Echinodermata; class Holothuroidea; order Aspidochirotida; family Holothuriidae; genus Holothuria; species Holothuria leucospilota. The sequence goes on along the minus strand of CM055973.1, from coordinate 13,078,531 downwards.
GTTCTAACCCAAAGTAGAATTTTCTTCAAGCAAACCTTTGCTCTAGTGAACCTTTAGTCAAGTGAGTATCCATCCCCTACCCTTATAGAGTCATTTAATTGTCTGGGCGACCCAAGCCACCTCAACGGTTTATCTAGCTTTGCTCTCAAGGAAGGCAGATTCTTCAATTCAATAAAATCAAATGTTCAGATTTTCTTCAAGAAAGACCCAAAATTTCCTTAAAAACTCCAAATTTCTTTAACAATACCTCACAATTTATGAAACATTCGCATGCTTAGTATTATTATTTGGACTTCAGATAATTCTGTATCAGTTTTTACCCCATTGGGGAACTTGGCCTCCTTGTGTATTCTTCTTTCTTGGGAGGTGTCATTTGTCGGAAGAAGTGTAAGGCCACAGGCTAAGTCTGCATCACAGACTAGGGCCTACCGTAGGCCTGTAGCTGGGATCATGGTCCTGTGTTCTTTTATACCGTACAGGCGCGGATCCAGGCATTTTGGAAAGGGGGGCTGAAAGTCCCCTTGAATATTTTCCTAGATTAACATTATGCTAATTTTGTCGTATTTGTTATTGTTGATCTGCCGTACACCATTTTCAGTAAGTCCATTAACATAAATCCGGGTGTGACAAATACATGATGCTGCTGGCCAGGGGCTAATTCACATCAGAGAAGCTTGTATCAGTTTAAAAATAACAGAAACCTCTGGGTGGGCTAGTTTGTTTTAAAGAAAGAGAGGTATTGGCATATTAACACTTCCTTTTGAGGCTAGTACATTAATGTTCTTTGGGTTAGGTCAAACTTTGCCAGATCATGGAGCTACAAGCTCCCTGGTCAGATGCACTATGAGCTGGCCGTTATAAACCTTCAGAAACTTGTATCCCTGACATTAATCCACAGTATAACAAGTTAAAAATATTAAATGTAGACTATTATACTGACAAGCTATTGCACTGGCTTGTTTTCATTTTTTGAAGAGGCTCATACAGAAGCTAACTTGAGAGGCATGTGATATGTGATACAGTAGCTTTGGGGAGGAGGGGGTGTATGAAATGTGGGCGGCAGGCCTGTACATGTTTCCTGACAAGGTGCTGCACTAAATGGGGTAGAAGTGGGCAAAACTATTCTGCAGAGGGAGGAGAGATGCATTATTGCATTATAATGTGTCAAGGTAATAGTATCATGTATTTTTTGCTTTGAGGGGTGGATTTTTTATAATAGACTTTGCAGATTAGGTTGTATGAAATCATATCATTTTTTATCTTTTCTAATGAAGTTCTCCAAAAGTGTACAAAAGACTTGTACCATCAAATAATTTAAATCAGGATGTTTGCATTTGTAACAGCACATTACTCAACATTACGGTATCATACTGGGTTTGTAGCTGGAATGTCAGTCAAAATGAGATGTATATTCCCCTTAATTTAATTTATTTAGAGACAGGATGGTAGGGCTTTACAGTGAATTTTTGATATTGGAGCTCCAGTTGTAAGTTATCACTTTAATAAAGTGCACACAATACATGAGCCTATTTTTCCCGCATGCACGTACCATAGTGTAGCTCAAGAATGCATGTTCCAGATTTTTTGTATTTCTCATTTTGCTTTCATAGGGGAGTTCAAATCCATTTTATGACAACACATGACACTGGGAAATGGTTTCTCACAAAAATGTGGCTAGCCAGACCAATGATGAACAGACAGCAGCTCTTCCAAGAACTGGTGCTTATCCAGCACAGTAGTTATTCACAAAATGTGCACAAACTTGTCTCAATGCTTGGGATACTTATAGTATATAGGGGCGGATCCAGGGTTAAAAGGGGGCGGTATATTATATAGGAGTGCAGGGGTAGATCCAGGATTTGAAGGGAGGTGGCTAACTCCATGAGGACAAAGTTCACCTCCAAGCATCCAGTGTACGAAGCCTTGATGGGAAGGGATGTGGGTCAAGGGAACAACTTGAAATATAGACACTTAAATGGTATTTCCCGTCATGTGTCAATCAAACTAAGCATAAATGTTGTACAGCAGCTTTGGGACACACTCCAAAAAAGAAAAGTGCAGACAAAGTGGAGATCTGATTCAGAAATCTCCCCTCTGGTTTCGCACTGAGTGCTCCATGATGAAGCACCGTGCTTTCACTTTTGAGCTACACGTGACAATGTCATGCAATACCATACTAAATATTTGTATGCTTTACTGTTTCTATTTTGTTTTGAACTTTCATACAAACTTTACAGTAATGTTATGACTGGCATGTTTTGTGCAATGCTGCCTCAAAATGTTCTGTAACCTGGATGAAATTAATTTCGTTGGCATGGATTGGTCGGTTTTTGCTTTATACTTACAGTAGGGGGAAGAGGCACTGGCCACCGACATCAAAAGCCAATTACTGAGTATGAAGATAATTCCAGTTTTACCTTTCGAGCAAGAACACTGTTACCCTGGACATGGGTGCAAAAATATCAGCACTGATGACAGCTTCTTGCAAGGAAATTTTGGTAACTGAAGAAAAACATTTGGGGGGAATTTAGCTACTTTGTACATGAAAACGTGAAATTTGTGGGAATTTGACTTGCTCGCGAGGAAATAACTTTTTATGTTGCAACTTCTTGTAATCCACACCTTTAAACCAAAATTCCCTTCAAACTATTTTGGAAAGAGTGCGCCCCCCACCACCACCAAATTCTGACGGACATCTAGTGCCAAGAACACTTTTTGGGGATATCAGTTTTTGCTTGAAGGATAAGCACTTATATTTTCATCTGTAGAAAATATAACTTTGTAACTTTCTTTTCTTCCTTTATTCAACCTAGGTTGCATAATTTTGTCAAGAGAATGGCTTCAAGGATCTCAATGCAGCTTTGTCAGGGCAGTCGAAGCACCACTTACGACTCTGAGCAGTCTGCAGTGGAAAGTGCCGCAAGCTCAAAGCATATGATGCACATGCCTTAGGCATTCAGAGATATTTGTATAAGACTGCAGCTTGGCATTGAATAGAACACAAGAAATTACGTCTGTGAAACTGTAAAACTCAGTTTTTGCCCATCAATTTTTATAAATTTCAATATCTGTGAATTTCCCTGTTTTCTGCCTATCCTGCGGTTCAAGAATCTATAAAGAATCTAGCAATACAAAGATGACCGATGGAAGGCAGTGGTTAACGGATAAATGTAAGAAGCACAATTTTCCATTAACCCATAGAGGACCAGTATTGATACTAGTGTTGTAATAGTTTACAGTTTTATACCCTCTCTTTAGGCAAATAGCTGCAGATACCACATTGGTTGAAGACCTTCTTATACTATCGCCCACTTCTAAATATAAATGAGGGGATAGGTCAGCATGCAGCCCCCCCCCCCCGCCCTCATTTGGGGAAAAAGTTGCTTAATGTGATCCGAGTACATTTATGCTCATATTGACTTTCAATATACAGTTCATTGACTTTCACTACAATAGGTGGGGATTTGGTGACATACTTCCCCACTCTCCTCCTCCCCACACAGCAGACTGCCTACAATATATCACAGACAAGGTAACTGTTGTTGCAAGGGGGAGGGTGGTTGTTAAGAGTATTGCAATATACAAACATGTTCAACATATTGAATCAAGGAGTGAAACATTCTATGTGGATCTAATGTATAGACACTGTCACAGTTGAGTTTGGACAACTCTCTTAATGAATATTCACACCGTGTTTAACAGCTGTTTAATTTCGTACATATTTTATTACGTAATTCCTTAGGGGCAGGGTGTGACTGGCAGTTGCTTAACATCCTGCAACGAGGAAACACGCATCCTGGTGAGGGAACCGTACCGGTATCTGAGGGCAAAACGTTGAAGGATTTTGGAGACGTGCGAATTTCGCACCGGTCGCTGAGGACTGGGCTCACGCCGAGCCAATATCAAACGTTAAGGTGTCCAAAAGTATTCCTGTAGTTTATTCCATCACCAGGATAGCGCCGTATCCTTCCCATCAGGTGCCTGTAAGTACTTCATTATTATTTTTATTTGAAGCCCCAATTTGAACAAGATAATTTCCTCAATGAATCCAAAATTTAATGTTTGAGTAAACTGTTTAGTGGCCCACACCGAAAATGTTGTTTTATGGATTTTCAGGGCCAGACGTACTATTCCTAAATTTGGGTTGCCTGCCGACATCAGACTAGGCTGGTTATTCGTAGGCACTGTACCACAGACGTGGGCGTGAACTCACCACCGACTTCTGCTATTTTGTATATGTATGTATATATGTTCCAAACGTCGCAAGACCCCGACGAAGAAGATAAAATTGTTAAGACAAACACCAAGTAGTGTTTTGTAGTTTTTGGTTTCATTGTCTCGGCCACATGTATTTATTCCAAGGTTTTTCAAACAACCCGTGACAGAGACCTACATGAGAAACAGCTCGTTTCAGTATCAGACACTTTAGAGGAAGATCATGTTGTATTGTTGTGTACAAAATTCAACGACACTATTCTGCTGGAGCGCTTCAGTGTAGAGAAAAATTTGGAAGTCAATGTGCCACTTCAGATTTTCTCTAGGAAGATTTGGACCACAAGGAAAATGCAATTTCGCCCGTGATCATTGCAGTGGAATTAAGAGTATAGAGCGTGACAATGAACTAGCTTTTTGTTGATTGAGCATTGTGTGACAGTAATTGTGGTATTTTTCCTTCAGGAGATGGGGGATGGTACTGAGTACGTTGTCTGTTTCAAATGCGGTATCCATCCATTGCTTGCATGGCACCTCAATGTGGTTTCATATATTCTAGCCATATAGAATAGAATACAGTAATGATAGCATTGTTAATCAAACAAAATGTAAAATTGTGAGAAAACAAAGCCTGGGGGAAGTCATTATCCAAAAGCAGCCTAAAGATTCTTTTGTAATGATATTAGAATTATAATGATGATTGAACAATAAACTGCATTCTGTAATTCATGACAATCACCTTAGTGGGACGGGGAAAAAGTATGGTTCTTTAGGGAAAGAAAGTTGGGAAAGTTAGTATGAACTTTGCAGAAATACATATTTTCAGGTGATTAAGCAAACGTGTCTCATGCAAATAGTCGTAGAAGTTTTTATCATACAATTTATGAAAAAATAAATGAAGTTTTGCTTTTGCCTGAAGTTTTGAACGCACAGTCTTAACCACCTTTTCCTCTCAGCCCTAAGATAAAGCTGTTTAGGTGCAACTCATTATTGATTTGTCAAGTCTAGGAAATGTACGCCCCACCAACCCCACCAGCTATTTAACAAGTATGAAAACATCCATATCAAACAACAAATTCACTCTTACACGGTTCTTCAACTTGACAAATAGGTACCACTCTATAAAACTTTACATTTTCCCCACATACTCCCTACAGTAGAAATGAGTTCTGTGACAATGCGTACTCAGATATGGCACCAAGCATGCATTAACTTTGTAGTAAGGTCAAAGCTTACATTTAATTAGGCTTGGGAAAGGGACACCATGGGACACCTACATTGGGAAAGGCTAGCATTTTATCTGGGGAATTTCCCAGTTTTATCGAGCCTTCTTGGGTGTCTAGCAGTGCCCAACGATGGACAGGGTTTACGAGATCGAAGGGTTTACTAGACCCAAGACCCTAACTCTAAACTGAATCGTAACTCTGATCATAATCCTTATGCAAATACTAACCTTACCAAAGGCTACTCCTTAGCCTATTCCTAAACCTTATCTTGTATCTAACCCCAGTACTGACCCCACCCCCGACCCGAAGTAGATTTTTGTTCAAGGGGAAGGTAAGTCTAGCCAGGTTTCGTTCTAGTGAACCTTCGTCTAGTGCAGGTATCCCCCTTGGTTCTAGTAAACCGCCATCGTTCTAGTGGGTATATATCCTCTTTGTTGAAGCTTCCGGTGCTGCGCTCTCCCTCGTCTGGCGCTTGTCCCCCATCGCCTATCTTCCGTTGGGCAAATCCTGGTACTGACCACCACAAAGTTAGGTTTCGGTGGACTAGCCAGCAAAAGTACAGCCAATTTGGTCGTGGGCGGGGGGGAGGGACAACTTGTGTAAGGTTGCATGCGTTACATAACTATGACACTGGCACTTCTTAATTTCCCTTTCTTGTCCAAACAAAGTTACCCAACTTATGTTGAAGTTCTTGAATTTGATTGGCTGTACCACATGATATGATGCAGTCAAACAATCCTTCACTGTTGCATAGTAAGGTAGCCCCCCCCCCCAGTGAAAAGGACAGCGTGACAGGGGAGGCAACTAGCTACCACATGAGCCTAGATAGAGAACGCCATCCGCAAACCCCATAATATGGATAAAGAGTACTCACTCGTAACGCTTCAGAGATTACTTATTACAGAAGCTACTGAACCCTAACCTAATCCCTAACCAAACCTTACTCATAATCGAGTCTCGGTGGAACCCATGACCAAACTCCGTCTTAACGATAGGGTGACGTTCTTCCTAGCCGCATCTTTCAGCCGCCCACTACTCAAAGGTAATCCAACCCACCTTAAGGGTATATTTCCTCACACATTTTACAGTACTACCTTGATAATACTAACGTTCCTTCGAGTAAAGTTTGAACTGACTGGCGTAGAAGAGGCCTCGGCTTCTATATTGATTTATTACTATCACCGAAGTGCCGTAGATATAAATATTCGCAAAGTACTAAATGCACGATATTAAAGTCATGGTCATCAACTCGGAGAAGAAAATTGTTTACTTTCGGTAGAAGATAAGTGAAGGACCAAAGAAAGTACATTCTTTGTCTCAGAGTTACCCTGACCATGGCCTTTTCGTATGTTGAAGGTATCTTGTAGCGAGCAGGCCAAGTCGGCCCCCAAACCAACTCTACTTCAACCAACTTGACCTCAAGCCAAGTCGGACCTGGACCATCTCGGCCCTTGGTCAACTGGGCTAATCTATACTATATACGTAGTGTGGCAAGCGCCGGGCCGTATACGTATGGACGTACCGATACGGTATACTTAGCACAACAGGACAGGAGGTGGAAGACAACAGGCAACCATCTAGGATTACAGATGTATCTGTTTCTATTGAATTGCGCATGCGGAATTAATTTTCTGTACCCCTCCCTCTAAAAATGACGACTTAGTGCCTTTAAATGTAACGGGAGGACAAAATCTGCCAAAAAAAAAACTACCCTAAAAACACTTATTTAACAATTATTTGGCAATGTTAATTTGACCTTAGCCCACCCGTTTTCATTTATCTCCTACGACAGCAAGGTCCATTTGAAATGGAATTACTAGCTCCGTAATAGTACTTCCATCGTCTTTGGCATGGGGCTCAGTTCCTCTAGTTGAGGACCATTTCAGTAATGTCCCTCTGTGGGGGCGCAGACTGAGAAGTTCCCGAAAACTCTGAAGCATTTGCACGTTTGTGGGCACTATAATAAAACATTTTACTGTCTGCAAATGGCATTGGTATGAACTTAACGAACCAGAAAATTGCAGTCTGTCTATATCTTTTCAAGGTAGCATGATTCGGACTAACCGCCGGTTGATCTCTTCAAGATGCACGGGGGCTGATGGTGAGGTAGGTGGAGGGTCATAGGGTTTCTAAGAAGTATTGAAATAATACCTTTCTGTTCTACAGGAAGATTTGATAGGTTAACGGGAGTACAAGATCAATGCACGGCGAAACGCGCATAAAAAAAATCATAACTCTTCTAGGGGAACTTTTTAGTAATATTTGCTTTCATTTTACTTAGCGATTACCTATTTACAAACAGCACTGGATACGCACTAAAAAGATCTAAAAACTGGCACTAGCCCTTTTGCTTCATTATAGTCAGGGTTAACGGCCATTCGATTTCCTTATAATGCTGTAGGTTTGTGGATTTGGAACCGGGAGTCTGGATGGGCACAAAAACGAATTTTTTGCAATAATCCAAAGCACGCTCTGTCCTTCTTGAATAAATAATTAATCAGTTAGAGCACAATGTCATCAATGTATTAGATGGCATTAAAAACATGGGATAAGCCATCGCAATCACCCTTATTGCTTCTGTGAAAGAAACTTATCGTCATGTTTCTGTAAAATATGGTTGCCATTTTGGAATTCAAAATGGCTTGCTTTACAATGTCGAAAAAATGGAACCCTGCATTTTTGTATTTCGCATACCCGAAAAATTAAGAAAATGCAATGAATTCAAACTAGGCAGGCCTTTCTCGCAAAACCTGACTTTTGACACAGAATTCCTCACTATACTGTGAGTTACATCAATAAATTTGATGAATTATACTTATATTGCCCACCCAACTTTGAATTTGATCTAGTTTTGTGAAATATATTTTTCTTTTTACATAAAATTTAACGGTATCAATGCAATTCTAGTAATTTATTTCTAGTAAAAGATGTTTAAGAGTAGAAGTACAAAAATGTTGTTTCCTTGCTTTCAGAAATTAATTTTTGTTGAATTTAAAGCTTTATGTAAGTTTAATTAGGCTAGGCTCTTGGCCGTTTAATGACAGTTAGTGTGATCTTGACCTTACTTTAGTTTTTAATGTAGGGTAAGTCTAACTCAATAGGCTTATTCTATTCCTAGGCTATGTCTAACTCAGGCTTAGAATAGGCAGGTACTTGTATAGTCAGAAGTCTCATAGCCTGGGCTGAAAACTCTAGCATGGGGGCTGTGTATTCCGCTACCGGCATGCCAAGATGATCCCAGAGAACTGACAGTCGTAAGAGTTGGCAATGAATTGGGGAAAGTCTAGAAACGAATTGGGAGATATGCCCTTCACTGCCACTTTATTTTATGGCCTTCTCATGGTTGACTGGTACTGGGTATATTATAACACAGGGTTTTCTTCAAAAAACAAAAAAAAAACTCTTCAAAAAAATCCTTCAAAAATTTACACCTTCCTCGATCTAAATTTTGTCAAATTTAAGCCCCCAGAATGTTGTAAATGATAAACGAAAAATAAGCAATAAATTACAATAGCTAAACACCTGTTCGACACATGGGCGGCTCTAAGAAATTTTGTTTGGGGGGCAAACTCAAGTCCGTATTCAGGGAGGTTTGGAAGACCCCCCTCGGCAATATTAATGGTCAGCTCCGGATAGACAATAGGTTATTATTATGTATTATTATGTATTACAGCGATGCCCCATGTAGTTTTCAAGAGCTCTTCAAAAACCATTTCAGGCAGTCAGTTATTAGAAGACTACTTTAAAAATAAAAATACAACCATATCAGCCGATCGCTACTCCATGGTAGGGGGGAGTAAGAGGCCGATGAAATGGGCAAATCGGCTTGATCCATTTGTATAAGAAGAGCCCCACCTTTGAATATTTTGTTGTTTCTTTCAATTTGTCACAATATGTTTCAGCTTTGCCAAGAAGCAATACAATGTTGGTTTTCTGGATTGTGTTCTTAACTAACGAAAATTTCTAGTACTGAAGACACTTAAAAACGATGAAATGATAGCACTATTTTGGATCTCAGTACCGTTCCGAAACGAATTTTTTTTAAAGGGGGAGGGGAATTCCCCTAACTCAGAAGACGTCTCATCCTATATACCAGTGGTGGAGAACCGTTTTTCTTTGACGGGCAGTTCTGAAGGTCATTCACTCGCGGGCCGCACACAGAGAGGTTGCAATAAGCTTCCCTCATATGGCGCAGGCAAAAGGTCCCCAAACAGGACCTGGGGGAGGGGGGCAAAGTCTAGGCAAGAACATCCCCTGGAAGCCCTGGTATTGTACTAATTTGTAGGCAATAGAATATTCATCCACTATCTTTAAATGAGATAGAATGAGCAAGGTGACACAGACCACCTCTAAAGTGTCCCAATATTACCATTTGTCTTTTAACTTATGTATGAACTAATAATGAATCAGCACATATAAAAAGTGCTCGCGAAGGGCGCCGAAAAAAATGCGTATTTTTAAGCCAACTTTATGTTTTCGTAATTTTCATTGCAAAATTGCAAATCCAGAGGAGAATGGTGGGGAGCGCTCCCCGTTGAAAAAAAGAATAGATACAATGTCCGCTGAGTTTCGTACTCTAATACTGTAGATAGACCTACACATGAGATAATTATGTACAATGTTATTTAGCCTATCTGCAACGCAAAGCTTCCGTTACCTCCAGAAGTAGGCTACAAGGGTTCTGTGAATGAATTATGTCTAACGAAATGGTTGGCATGTTACATTTTTCAGAGGTTTTAGTAATATAGGCCTACTGGTAGTGATTCGCCTCAAATTTACGTGAAGTACCCGGAAAGTGGTATTGTATAGGGGTAAGCAGGATAAACGGTGGGCACCGTGGGCTAAAAGTGTTATTGTCAATTACTTTTCAAGTGATTCTGAATTTACATTTTTGAATTACCTCGGGGGCCGGATGAATTGGTCTCGCGGGCCGCATACGGCCCGCGGGCCGGAGGTTCCCCACCCCTGCTGTATACAAATAGCTAGGCCAAAAAGTCTCACTACACTGAGCTTAGATTGACTGTTTGATGCGTTTATTTTAAATCAACTGAAACGGTATACTTTAGCACAGAGGTGGAGAACCTTTTGCTTATAACATGCCATTTGACAGTCACAAAACCGCTCGTGGACCAACGGCGCTGACAATTTGGACAAGGGAAGGGAACCTCTCCTTCTATGGGAAACAATACGTTTAGGCTACATGCCCGTTACAACTTTTTGTAGACAGATAACTATGCTAATCTGGCCAGGTGACACCCGGGCAAAACTGCTTTTAGTAGTGGATGATAATCAACACAGCTAATGGGTTGTGTATCTAATGACTCCAAAAGCTCTGAAGTGTCTGCAAAATTACGGGCATTTAACCAGGGAGCTGCCACTAAAAGCAGCTCTCTGATTTAACTTCAGCATTACCGTTACCCTCCGTAAATGACGTTATGATGCCTAAGCTAATCAGATTAAAAATATCACAGCTTGATCATTTGTTTTGATAACCTTAGCTTGCACTAGTGTAAGGTCCATTTGTGATGTCTGAAGTACATATATCAGCGATCAAGCAACTAAGAAAACGCGCGCGAAGCGCACCGAAAAAATGTCGTTTTGAAAGCACTTTATAAGTGTTAAACCTTCTCATTGCATTGGAAAGTTATTCACTTCTTTAATTTTAAACCGAGTCCAGGAAAAGGGAGGGCCTAACCCATCTGGAATAAGGCCTACATGTTTTATTTATTTATTATTTTTTTTCTCGGAAAATTGAAGACCATGCTTTGCAAACTTTTAGGGGGGCAATTGCCCCCAGTGCCCCTATGGCGAGCCGCTAATGGTTCGACAGCTATTAAACTTACTCCCTGCTGTCAAGAGAGTTGGCACCACAGAATTCTGTGGTTGCAAATGACTTGGTAAATAAAATGGAATATTAAAAAAACGAACTGCCAGGTCACTAAAACTCAAGTGAGGGGGTAGGTGCAGCTAGAGAACACCTTGTTTAGGAGCTATGCTTTATGACTAGTTAATAGGCTGACAGGTATTTTATTGATTTTTACGACTGTGTCTTCTGTGGGTCAACTTCTCATGGATATTTTCCTCCCCCCCCCCTAGAAAGTATGCTTTTTCAGCCGTCGAAAATGTATCTCTTCATCATATGGTGAAAATTTTTTCAATATTTCTATAGGAGAAAGAAAGGACCCTTGCGGTGTGGATTCCTTACTGTGTGTAGGTTAGGAGGATCGAGAATAACTTACGGATAGTAAGGATTCTGCTCAGGTTGATTGAGTAGACCTAAGTATTGGCTGGACACAGTGCCGTAGCAAGGTTTTTTGTCGGGGGGGGGGGGGGCAAGAGCACCAAGATTTTCCAGCCTAGCTGACCAGCATTGTGGCCTGTTGGGCTGTTATTTCCCTAGGCTGGTGAGGCACAAGTTGTCATTAAATGTCAACTTATGCAGTGTAAATAGAGTGAAAAATATAAAACATTACATCAAATAGGCCAGGATTTATTTTAATCTATGTTGACAATTGTCAAGGCAGTCATCTGACGTGCAAGGGGTGTTTTGTAAAACTAAGGTTAATCAAGGCACGGTTAACGCTCCTGTACCCTTTATCCCACTATAGTGGATGTTTGTACGAAAAGCCAAAAAGCTGAGAGGGCAAGATTTAAATGTACTGAGGGAAAACTTGAATGTCAATGGGAGAATTGCTAAAAAGGGTAGAGGAAGGGTGTTCCCCTAGCCCTCGACATTTCCACCTGTGCAACATCCAGGCCTGTAGTCAGACAAGGTTCTGAAACTGAAGGCGAAATGGCTTCCAGGGCCGGTGAAGAAATAATTTAAGGGTTGCGAGTAAACTACAAATTATTAAGGCAATGATAACTTTATTTAATAAAGGAAGGCGACAATGTTTTTTTTTTGTACAGAAGATCCACTCCTGCTACCTGTCCACCGGCTTAGTAATATCTCCTTTATCTCCACCCCGGTCACTTTCTATCACAGCCCCTGCCGCATCCAAGCTGCCCTTGGAATGATTTATAACATTACTCAGAATTCTCCAACATCAGAACAGCGACGGATTGGCCGTTGCCGTTGCGATGTGGTGGTCACCTTCCAGTCCGCTAGGGTTTAGGGCTATTGGGGTTAGTTTCTGAAAAGCCAACCTCGGTCTGTCATGCTCACTGCCCTTTTACTTTTTCCGAAGTTCTCTTAAACAGCCATTTCACCCTTGCATTATAAGGTCTGTATTCAATTATGTCTCTAGTAGCAGTCATAATTTGCAAGCGTATTTATTTAATAGCGCGACGAGATATGACACTAGGTTCCAGAGATCGATTATTAAGTCTTGCAACCCTCCGTTTGTTTTATACGTTGCAGACCACATAAAATTGTCAAACCGTTTTACATTGGACCTATAGCACCTACCGCTATTTTCCATTAGTACAAATAACGCGGTAAGATTTACATAAAACAGAAGCAATATGGGAGCGAAACCATCGTTGTCAGAAAGTGACGTTAGTTAAGGTAAACAAAATACTGAAACATCACCCCAGACACCTAGACAATTGCGTGAATCCAAAAAGCTTTAAAACAATCCTTAATAATTCATATCATAGTTTGATATGTATGCACTGGAATGACAATGTCTCACTCTTTTGACTTAAAAACGGTAAATTTGCTTCCAGATAAAAACATTATGCTTGCTGCTACTTGTGTAATTAATTGAGTTCTCCTAAGATTTTTAAATGTTAACATTGAAAAGGCTTGAGTATGTTACATAAAAGGATGGGTTTCAATTATTCTGCATTTTCATTCAGCTGAAAAAAGTTTTTGTTTTAAATAAAGTACCGTAGGACGTAATTACAGGCTGAGCCGATATCCGAGTTGGGCTTCGACCTAGTGCCTTTTCTGTAGAAGCAGACACGTATAGAAGGATTTGCCGGATGCTTATTTAGAAACGGTGTAAACGGGGAGGAAGTCCATAGCTGTTAAAAATACCTCGTTTTACCATTTCAGCCGAAACTGCTTCAATTTTTACGTTTATAACATCGTTTTAGGACTACTAAGCAAGTATCGTATCATACCGAAACAAGAAAAAGATAAAAACTAAAGCTGGATGAGATATGCATCGCTAAATTTTCTTCCAGTTCTAGCCAACCATGCTTATCAGTCCTGTGTAAACAAAAGTTGTTATCCGAGTTAGGCCTCGCTTTATCCGAGTTAGGCCTCGCCGGATGTCCACAGGCAGTGTGGGATGGGCATGTGGGGAATAAACGCAAGGCACCGAGTACTCAGCTGAATATATAGATTTCAGAACATCCCTAGATTTAGACCATTTATAGTGCCCATCACCTTAGTTCATTTTAGGTACAGCGAGTTTCCCCAAAACCTCTTTGGAGAACAATACGTCGTTGTATGCCTAGGGTGCTGTTACCTGAATGGCGGTAGCAAGAGAAGTTTAATTTAAGCTAATAGCTTAAGACCTATTTAAGTGTTCAAAGATTACCATTTTTTTGGCTGGTGAAAAGAATTATAAGGACTTGGGCCCTTTATTCAGTGCTTTCAACTTGGTTTCTTTCTCCTTGCCAAATCATTTCCTTCTAGTAATACTTTAACAAAGGGCTTAAAATGAATAATGCTTTTATGTGTAGGTCTGTTTACCACCATTATAGTAATGACAGGGTTATTAAAATCTAAACGACTGTTTAATAGAACTAAATCAACACAAATGCCCCTACTCCATCTACAGAGACCATATGCAAATAAGCTAAAGAGACCGAAGCCTAATTCTTTTACTGCATTCTGAAAAGTTTCCTCAGGTTTCCTAAAATAAACGGACATAAATCTATGTTCACAATTTGACATAAAATCAAGCCGACGTGGTCTCATTTACGACACCAAGTGACATCAGAAAGAAAATATACTTATATTTCAGGCGACTGACAATGCTATGGCAATGGGTAAAAAAGCCAGATATAGCAGGCGACAAACCCCTTTGTGTTAACTTTCTTATCCAGCTTACTGCTTATACATATGTAACACAATGTGTTCCTAGTCACACTGTGCCCCATAGGCCAATAACATACCCTCTTACTGCACCCTTGCAGCTACAGATACACCCTTACAACAATTTTGGGAAAAATTTGTAACAGAACAGCGTTTGGCTTCTTGTGCGAAACGTTTACATTAATATACAAGATATTGTAATTTAAGCGTTTAAAAAAGCTGTTGGGTAGGATCGAGCTGTAGCTACTTTATAATCCTGTGTTCTATGCCGATCTGTGATAAATTGAACACTTAAGATGAAGCGCTAGCACTGTGTGTACAGTAAATGTGTAATATTGTACAGAAGATTATTTATATCTGTAGTGAGAAAGGCTAAAGGGATGAATTTAATGAAGACATGTGCTGAGGCTGTTTTAAATATTATTTAAAACTTAGAACTTCAACATGTAAAGTAGCGCAACTTACAATTAAAGTAGTAAACACTATGGAGGAGTACCCTGGTGCTGTACAGTATGTTAAGAAGTTTACAGGTTGATTGAGTAGTGAACTTCATTTTCAGGAGGAATGCATGTGTAACTTGTACTTGATATAATAATTATTTGAACAGTTACATTAGTAAATATATTACAGAAAATACTTTGGTAGATAGTGCCGCATGGTCCTATGTACGCTTCACAAGTGAACCATGCTGACAGGAAGCAGATTCTCTTTGCCCTGGAGATTAAAGACGGAAATATTGTATTTCATAAGATATTTGCGTTCATCACTTGCGTTTTAATCAAAAGTGTTGGCAATATCCATAGGCAGTCAAGAGAACAACTTTAAATCTTTCTGAGAATATGTCACTACAAATAAATAAACGACAATTGGTTATGATAGTACATTCAACTTTAAAACTGAGGGAGACGGAACAAACATTTGTGATAGCTATTTGAGAAAACATCAGAAACATTCTAAGTTAACAGTGGCTTTGCTAACTTTGTGTAGCAGCTTTTCATCTACATTGAAGTGTAAATTTCCTCCTACTAACCAGTGATGGTTATTGTGCATTTCATTTGGAATGTGTCATATGCTGTTGTTACGTTTTGATATTGCCTGACTAAGGTGGGCTCATCCTGAGGTGATCAGCAAGTTCAAGCAATTGTATGCTATTGTAATTGCCCATTGACTATGCAAGCAACTACTGTACTACTTGTCTCTTCCCATGATCATTTGTGATAACAATCTTCACAACAAGTTACGGGTTTACTTTGCAAATAAATCTAAAACTTTGTTTACAATGTCACCATGTGTGTGGGTAGCTTCATTGTGACCTGAAGAAAGGAACTTCTTATGAATGACAAAGCCTTACATTAGTTGGTATAATTCAAGTCTCTTCAGGGTCAGTGGAATCTTTAAAGAAAGGTTTCAGTGCAAATTTTGTTTTGATATGTAAAACAGGGGAGTTCTTGTTTGAAGAATTGTGGTGAAATTTCCTTTAATTCCTATGTGTGGTACTAAACATATCTCGCAATGAGGTTACTACATCTGCTACCCAAATGGAACTTGAATCAAGCAGCAGCGATATTTATCTCCTCAAATTGATGAGTATTTTTTAAATGTATTGTGTTGGCCTTGGAAATAGATAGAAATTATTTGAGCCTTACCAGAGGGAGCGCATAGTCTGTTAAATTCCAATGATTATTGTTTACATTGCAAAAGCATGCGAACATGGACCAGAAAATTGGTTCTAAAGTTTTAAGAAGACAGGAAGACTGTTTATCGACATGAAACTATGATGTAACCACTGTTAGCATCCAGCAATCATTCCTTTGGGATGAAAATGGTAACTTCATTTGCCTATATTTTAAGAACATCACAAAGGAATTAAGAATTTTTAACAGAATGACTTGAGGTTTTACGCTTGAACATATCAAAAGACAAGCTTTAGACTACAACCTTCTTTAAAGAACCATTTAGGTTACATGATAGTATGCATTTAAACTGAAACCGGCCAAAGCCATTCAGCTGAATGGGTTTAGCCATTTTACACTATTCCAAAACAAAACAATCAGTCCAAGCCATTCAAAAAAGGCATAAATGTGTTACTCCCTAGCCTTGAAGGGTTTTTCGTGCCACATTTTCTGTTGACACCTAGTATAAATGGGGTTTCGTTGAGAACGAACAGTTAAAGTAGTATGACAGATCCCCTTTGGACTACTCCTTTCAAATCCTTAAGTAGCAGTCTTTCAAAAACATCCTTTGACATTCTTTGAAGTTATGTGACCTTGTAATATATCCTTAAAGACCGTATTTAACAGCTGTCACATACAGAACCCTTTTAGATTTCACTTTGGAACCATCCTTTTAGATTTCCTTTTGGCTTTGTGGCGACCTCTCTGAGAAGGCACTCTTTTCAAACCGGTGTTAATACCCTTTAAAAACCTTTTCCAAGGTATCCCTTCGATCAAATTCTGGTAAGTCAAAGGGCAACCTATGAGATCAAAGGGGTTTTCTCAAAGGGAATTTTAGAGACGATACTCATGTTTCCCCCGAATAATATCCAGTTGATCCCAGTCGCAAATCGAGTTGGGCTCAACTAGGATTCAGCTGTGTTGAACCAGGATCTGACTGATTTCAATAAGAATCCAACTCTGTCGAAGTAGGCATCCATCTGTGTTCTACTGGGACTGTGAGTGTTATAAACTGGGTACAACTGGGAGTTCAAAATTCTCAACTAGACTGTCAAAGCCAGTTTGTATTCAAGTTTGGAACCTAGACCAACCTACTTGAACCCATTTCCAGTCCTGTATGATGCTGAATATATTCTCCAACTGGGTGTTTCTCAAGATAGCTTACAAACACAGAATGGGTCTAATGCAGGAGCTGTGTTCAGTAGCAGCTGGGACTGTTGTACATGTGCGACCTAAGACGAAATTGCGACGTAGACAAAATTACATTTAAAGTAAGGAACGCGATTTCGGGCCCGACTGACATCCTTCCCTTAGCAGTACCAGAATATACTGGCAATGAAGGAAATTTCTTTACATTTAATAATTTCAGTTATTGCCCAAGGTAGACAACACATGTCTGTGTAGTCAAGTACCTGTGGAGGTGGATAAAATCCAGAGATTAAGGGGAGAGATATGTGAAGATGTATGAAGGCAATAGTTTTTTAACTGTTTTCTACGTGAACAATCTCCTTCCTCCCCTCTTAGACTTTGGGCCTGGTCGGCAGCACGGCTGTACATCTTGGTCAGTTACATGAAAGGTCCCATCTCCACACACCTCCATCTACAGGATTGAACCTTTGCCAATGGCAAAAGAAGGATTGATTAGCCTAAGGTGCTTATTGCCTAGGTATGCCACTGATTGTTTACCTCAGTCCAGATAGTGGCGCAGGCTTAGTCCGCTACCACATGCTAAGCGGAGTTACCCGGGAGAATAGGGGAAAATAGTCTTTTTGGAAATGCTTCCATTGACTTTCACTATTTCACACATTTGAAGCCGTCTTCATCCCCATTCCCTCCAATGAAATTTCACAAATACTCCACCCATGAAGATAACAACCTAAATGATTACCGACTTTATACCCAACTATTTATGGCTGCTTTGATATTCCACAGGATAAACATAATAGTGTAAGAATCTGAATGTTGCAAGGAACTTCTTGAAATTGTGGAAATTTGGGGATTTCTGGGGGCTAAAAAGATTACTTCTAAGGATTAAAAGCGGCAAACTTGGATTACGTTTTATTTACTACAGTTAAATCTGAATATAAAGAGCTTAAATGTAAAGTTAACGACACAGTAACATGCATAGGGCCGGCACAGCCTAGTGTTACCCATTCTAAAAACTCTCTACTATCAATAGGCCAAGGTATGATAAAATGATTCAAGAATTAAATCTGTGATTTTTAAGTAGATGCCCTAAATCATAACACTGGCCTTCAGATTTAGAATCTAGGCTAGTTATCGTGGTTGGTTGGAATATTGAGCACCTAGAAGTAAATTGGTGATTGGGGAAACAGAGTAGCCAAAAACAAAAAAAAAAAAAAAAGAAAAAATCAGAAACTAGAGTAAGTTATATACTGATTCTTCCAGTTACCAATTTCTTGTGAACAGCAAAATTTTGCTGTATTGCCCCCTTTATTTAATCAAAAGGTAGGCATACCTTCATGCGATTTCTAATCAGGACACTAAATCAAGTAATGATGCCCACTGAAATAAAATAGGTATGATAGAACTGTAAAACGGTTGTTCAAGAGGGAAACTGTGATTTTTCAGCAGATACATAGTCACGGTTTTGCAACAACTTCTGTTTTCAATTCATTTCAAGTGAAAGTCTCTAGGTCTATCCAATTGCATTACGATGGTAATATTGGCATCTTAAGAGGTGTACAACATTATTTATTGCCCCTTCTTTGTACTACTCTCCAGTAAAGACCTGTGTGTGGTCGTTTACTGGAGCTCACCATACACAGTCATTACTATGGCCTTTGAAAATAGTGGGGTAATCAGCCGTCTGTGTAATTGCAGACCAAGAATCTGGTCATTTTGTCAATTCTTTGTCATACTTTATTTTCTTCTTCAGCTCTTAAAACATTGCAGTTGTTTTTGATCAATGGCATCTTCTGGAAAGGGTAAAAAATTGTCCAGAAGAAATGGTGCTAATTCCAACAAAAACAACTAGCAGTACCAGAATGAAACTGTCATAAAGCATACGAAAAGACTGGCCATTTTCTACCAAAGGAAGCCGATACTGCTTAATTTTTGACACAGAAACATTCATGTAGTTTTCAGAGTGAAGTCCTCACTGCCCACTTCCACACTATCTTCAATAAACTTAATACTACCATCGTTGAAACAATTTGCATTTATAGATATTTGTGTGGTCAACCTCACGTAACTTTTTAGAATTGTCATACACTCCGTGTGTACCCAATTCAAGCTTGGAGGTAGAGATGGTTGGCTCATTTGGTTACAAAAGGACATGCAGTAAAGAAAGTGGACATACTGGTCATCTTAACTCTAGTGTCGTAGTCATACTCTAGGAGTACTGAATTTTTCCCACACTGGTGATTATTATAGAGGTTGAAGCTCCACGTAATCAGTCTTTCAGCCAGCGAGGTGTCTTTACCTGGACTTTGTATTGTGTTGAAATATTTTCATAAGGAACATTTAGTGATGAGAATAAGAACTCTTTACTTACAATGTCTTGAAAGTGAAAAGCATCAATGCAATGAGCTGTTACTCAACGGAATACCGACAAGAAACTACAATACTTACAGTACTTACAGTCCAGTACTTACAGTAACAATTGTCAAAATCAAGTTATAGTATACTTATGTGTTTATCCATGGGCTGCAGCATATCAAATATACTATACCTGTCTTATTTACATTACTTGTATACTGGAAACTATTTTGGTTCTTCTGAAAAATAAAACCGACTGCAGTGGCCAAGTGGTTAGAGCATTCGACTTGCAGCCGGAAGATCTAGGGTTCAAATCCTGGCCGGGTCATACAAAAGACTTTAAAATGGAATCTACTGCCTTTGTGCTTGGTGCTCAGCATAAGCAATGGAGTAGGGCAAACAAGCCAGTGAGCCACAACTGGGAAAAAGGCCGTGGTCGTCTCGACTTGAACCAATTGGTTGGAAACTGGGACGTTAAACCTCATCTAACTAACTAACTAACTAACTAACTAACTAACTAACTAACTAACTAACTAACTAACTAACTAACTAACTAACTAACTAACTAACTAACTAACTAACTAACTAACTAACTAACTAACTAACTAACTAACTAACTAACTAACTAACTAACTAACTAACTAACTAACTAACTAACTAACTAACTAACTAACTAACTAACTAACTAACTAACTAACTAACTAACTAACTAACTAACTAACTAACTAACTAACTAACTAACTAACTAACTAACTAACTAACTAACTAACTAACTAACTTTTGAAAAGTAAAAGACGGTGCTCTCTGTAAGTTCACACCTGGGTACAGTTCAGTATGAGCCTTATTTATGGAGTTGTGTATCACAACACTGCATTGTAGCATGTGTCTATGGAGGATTCCACAAAAAGTTGAGTTCGGTGCTGTGTCATGTTACATAATAATCTAGCCTTATAAAACATTCATTCGTCTGGGAGTAGGATTTGAAAAGCCATAAAGTGTACTTCAAAATCTGGAAAGAAGAAAGTTTCAATTTACCAGCATGCTGTGCCACAGTCGGACTAAAAGATTGAGGTACTAACGCAGCAGTTATGAATTAATATGCATCTCCTACTTGCCCCACACTTACAACAATCCTGTTCGCTGCAAACTGTGTCAAGCTAATGTCCTGTCGGATAGTATTTAGTAGGTATTATATATTTCTAAAATCGGGCCATCCATTCATTGAGCACTGCGAGTACGCCACGCAGTCCTGTTTATCTCAAATTAATTCCCATGCGGCTTGCACTTGTTAGTCTTTCCGGTTTCCTGTCACGTGTTAAGTGTACGTAAGAACTTCAAGTTACAACTACTCTCATACCATGCCATCCTTATTTTGTGGGCGCAGTCAATTCCACCCTATAGTGCCTCCTGGTTAGTCACCCCATTAATTTTCACTTTTAAGGTTACGTCTCAGCTACTAACCAATCAGTGGACTGCATTTAACTTTAGTAGGATTTCTATATAGCCACGAGGGTTTGCTGGGGATACAAGGGGAAACCCCTGAGGGTTTGTGGATATTTACAATTTTTTTTTGCAATTTGAATAAAGCATTTAACCATCTTTGAATGGCACTGAATATGCACTGAGCAATATAAAAGTTACAATTTTTGTTAGCCTAACTTGCCCTAATTTAAGTGGAAAATGCAGTCAACCTAATTTGAATTAATGTGACCCGGTTTCCTAACTCATAAATGGCTCTTTTTAATCATGTCACAACATTATATCACTAATTGATAAATTTACGCATTGCCACCCCTTTGTATGCTTTACCTTGTCAACCTTAATGTTCAGAAACACACTAGAAAGAGTGATATGAGGGATTTATTAAATTTAGCCGATTTTTCAAAAAATTGGGAGACGGCTTACATCCTTTATTGATCCGGGTGGGAGGGTGGGGGCTGTGAACAATACCTCTGAACAATACTTCTACTTATGTTGCCCATTAGGAATTAATTTTGATAAAAGTTTCTTTCACTTATGGTTCCTCACATTACAGCATCTAAGGTGCATCAACAGCAGTGGAGGAGACTTGCCGGGAAACATTAGAAAACAGTGGCCTTGTTTGAGATGCAGTGGGTTTGAGTGCCTTAGAATTATATTTATGACAAATATAATTCCTTTATTTTCTCTAGCAAAATTAAGATATTGGATGGTTAGTGTCCACTGAGACCACGTCTGATACCCGTGCCAAGGGCGAAGAAAATTTTGATATTTAGTATTGAAGAAATTTTGTTGCAAGAAGTTATACTCCCAATGGATGTGTTCAACACTTTATGATCTCTTGTGTGGTATTGGAAAGCGACCTTACCTTTGCAAATTTTAATTCATCGGTATCGAAACCAGTCATACATTAGCCTATGAGATGAAGCAATTTAAGGATCTTCATATGTTATTGGATGCCTGCAACAAAAAGGCAACAAAAATTGAAATCTTTACAGGTTCCGAATATAAAATCGGGCTAAACGATAATCGATTTTTTTAAATTTCCAGTAAAGTAGTACCTTTTAAAAGTACCACAGATATGTATGCGCTAAAAGCACGCCTCAAAAGTCCACATAAGGGGGCACAGGAAGCTTGTGGGGGATACAAGTGCCCCTCACCACTGAGCAAACCACTGGTAGAAGGGAGGGAAATAGTACAGAAAAAGTGAAAATTCGGTGAAGACAAATAGGCATATTTTTGTCCAATTAACTCCTTTTCATGTTCCATAGAAAAAAGAGACAGTCAAGAGGACCTCACTGCAGTATTTCAAGGCGGGTAATAAAGATATTCTGGTGTTCTTGCATGTTAACGCATGCTAGTATGCACATCTGTCACATCTGTGTCTTTCAAGGCCAAAGCCTAACGTTGAGCAGTATATGTCCCGTCCTATCTTCTAACATAGCCTAGACCCAGCCTCAGACATTGATGACGCAGAAGTATATCGTAGGCGTGAAGCTACTACAAGGTATCTGTATATTAAGAACGTCACTTTGCGGCATGTTAATCTGGTAGAATTGAACCGTAATTCACAAATTTATGTTAGTACCACGAGTCAGCCATTCAAAAACTATTGTGCGTAATGTTACTTTCAGTGTGTTTTGTGTGTATAGTGACCGACTCATAAGTACTGTACCGACCTTAAGTACTGTACCAACCGTCTTAAGTTACACTAATTACATACACGCCTTGCCATCTATTTAAACTATCTCACAAGCCACATTTAGGCTAGGCGTGTGAACAGTCAGAAATATTTTACACGGTTTCAGTATCTACTGCTTCATTTAGAATTGAAAACAAAATAAATAAAATTGATTGAGAAATGCGGTGGGATATT
This sequence comes from Holothuria leucospilota, assembly GCA_029531755.1. NCBI lineage: Eukaryota > Metazoa > Echinodermata > Holothuroidea > Aspidochirotida > Holothuriidae > Holothuria > Holothuria leucospilota. The sequence goes on along the minus strand of CM055973.1, from coordinate 13,055,575 downwards.
TATGGGTGTAAAATGGCAACAGACCTCTAAGCAGTAGGCCCTAGCACAATGACCGCCTGCATGTGGTGCCATAGATTTTCCCAAGATGTTTGCGGAACATGTGTGGTTCAAACATAGAGTAAGATATAGGAACTCGTACTAGAGTGCTCTCTTCCCGAAACAGCTGTGATCGCATGGGGACTCGGTCACCATACAGTTTGTACACACATGCTCGCACACAGAATAGCTTCTTGCCTCCACCTATAATGGCATACGGATCCACATCACTGATCTACATGTAGATCAGTGGTCCCCGTGCAATCACAGTGGATTTACGTACGCGGTATTAGGAGTGCGCACTCTAGTTCCTATATCCTACTCTAAAGGTTATGGGTGCATGTGTGTCAATTATAAAACGGTACCACCTGCCTATCATGCCAATGTATTGCAGACAGATTATAAAGCAATTTGTGGACATGGCTTTGAAGAAGTTAACTCGAGTAAGCACAGACCTGCGAACGGTGGCTTTGCCTGGATGCGCAATCGATCTGGTTTTTTTTTTCTTTATTTTTTCTATTTTATTAGGGGTTAAAATTAGTTTAAGCTGAAAGGGTTGGCACTGGCAAGTGTGACTAATTTGCCCCAAACCAGAAAGTTTCATAAACAGGTATACGGCCTGGTACTCAATAATTTGTCACAAACTGCCTTTTTTAATCCTTTAATCCAGATTTCTTTATGGCAAACACCTGAATGGTTGCAGGTGAACAGATCAAGAACAACCTCCGTCAACATCTCATCCAGGGTCTAAGATTGCTGAATATGCCAGGAACAGTAAGACAGAAAGGACTTAACCAGCCAAGTTATCTCTACTGTGTTGTATGGTGTGAATCGTATGGTATTTATTAGATACATCCAGTAACAAAATTATTTATTTTGTAATAGGATGTGTGAAAAATGACTTTCTTCATCTTTGCAGGCCAGCGTTCACACAACATACTGCCCCCCCCCCCCCCTTGAGAGAAATCCTGGGTACGCCACTGCATTCAGTCTAATTTGTAGCATGATGTGGAAGTTTGAAAGTACGTTGTTGCCGTTAAACACTTTTCAAAAATTTTTACCGAGCGCTTCGCCGAATCCATTATCAGTATAGATGGTGATTTTTAATACACTTACGACTACAAAGCATTACGAAAACGCCCTTGCTAATCCTTCACACCTTTGCTATACACGATCAGCTCCAAAAATATTCCAAAGATAGCACCGTTTTGCACCCAAGCAGCCTTAAATTAACAACAAATTCTCAAAGGGGAGCGCGCATAACAGTGCAATTTAAACGCCTCCACTCAGTTGGAAAGAAAACCCAGCCGGTCGGATTTTGGGACCTTCACACCCCCAAATATCACCCTAGCAACGGGCTTGGTCGGGTCCATGATCTCCGACAATGATCCACGCTGCGAAGCGTTGTTTCGGCTATTTTGGGACATGATAAAAATAACATCTTGAAGTAATTCCGTGGACTCCGTGTATTTCACCTGGCAGATCATTTATGATGGTCATGTTAACTTTGAAATGATAATTCTGATAAGAATAGGACAACGTCATAGGCGTAGGAGGTGTGGGGGGGGGGGGGGCTGAGGGACTACAGCACCCCCAACCAAAAATTTTTGTGAAAATAAGGGCAAAATGCTGAGAATTTTTCGGATACCTACTGAAAGAAAAATAATGCAATGATGTAGCTAAAGGGTATTAATAATTTAAATACTTCCTTGGTAATTAATATAAAGTTCTGATTTGAATTGCACCGGCACCTATATATTCCGTATTAAGTCATTAATTCAGTGTGTTTTTAATGGTTAAACTTATATTATGATTATCAGTGGTGTATTTGAGGGGCCATATCGCCATGACCTACCCTCACTGACTGGATGCTTCTATTGAATGAACATTAAAATGGGGTATGCAATATTTGCAATTGGTGTACATCTCTTACAGAATGTAACTCAACGGGAAAAGGGCATTTGAGAGTGAAACCTGGTTAAACCTGGTTTGGTTAGAAACCTTGTTATGGTAATATGGCAATGAAAGAAGAAAATCTCAACTTTGCTGACATGTATGCTGAAGCCCAGAGGAAACTGTTGAAACTGCCTGTTGTTACGTTAGTGTTAATCCAGGCATACCTTTTCTTTGCCATCAACCGTTCCGTTCACTGATAACTTTAGGACTTAATCAGTTATCGAAATCATACCTCAAACACCCTGTGTCATATGCGTAATGAAATGTATAAGTGAGTTGCGACAGAAACAAAGACAAATGAACTTCAGAATTTCGTAACCCCATGGAGAATTTATTAACGAGATAGAACAGGGCTGGCACCAATATTCCCCTGAAAGGGCGGTACCCTTACAAAAAAATTGTGTGGCAAAAGTTCCAATACCACATGTGAAATATTGTGTCGAACTGTGCAAAACTATGGTGGGGTGTGGAGAAGCGTGAAATTTCTGTGAATTTTTGCGTGACAATGTGTGTCATTAATAAACAGTTGACACACTTTTCCAAAGTGCCATGCATTGACCAGCATTTTCACAGTTTGGGCATGAGGCAATGTGTGGAAAACCGAAAATCACGCTTTGACACATGTAACAGGAGACAAACTGGGGTAAAGTTAGTAAAGTGTGGAGATGTGTGGAGAAGTGTGGTGCTGAGTAAAGTTAATTCAATAGTTCGATTTCGTTCACTGGCGTCGTCCTGTGTGTCAGATTGGTTCCAATACCACATGTGTCACCACGCATAACCACACTTTTTTCCTTATGTATTTTCATATGCTCTGCCACACGTGATTAAGTGTGTTCACATGTGGTATGCCACCCTTTTTTGTAAGGGTAAGCTCCTCCACAAGTAAGAAGCAAAAAATATAATGTTTTATGCTCATTTCGTGTACTACACAAATTACCGTCTTTGTTTTTCTTCGAAAACTTCTACTTAACACCTTGTACCGAAACGTAATCCCTCTCTCACTGTAATAGGGTGACTTGACTACAAACGCTCTCCGCGTACAACATGCCATGCAAAGAAAGAATAAATTATTCAAGGTCACATTAACATTTAAACTTCAAAAGGAACCAAAAGCAGGTAATGTAAGTTTTACACAGAGGACATCATAGAAATATTTGCGCAATTGGAAAATTGAAATTAAGTAAATTCATTTCAACATTTTATATCCCAAAAATGGAGTAAGCTGTAAAAATGAATGTTGGGTGAATAAGACTGTTTCTTCAATTTCCAAAATGAAAAAGTATATGTTTAAGGACCAAGAGCAGAAAGGGTCAATAGAGTTGTCGAGCAGTTATTGACCAGATGCACGGCTATTTTGAAAGCCGTAAATATATGTAAGGTGTATGGTGTAAAACTATGTACACCGAACGCTGTGCATTGATGTCGAAAGTTTCGTAAATTTAATGTACGTGTGAAGTAAGTCTTAACTATGAGCGCAGCCCCCCTAAATCTTTGTCGGTTGCAAAGTGGGGTAGACCTTAAAGCGCGTTAGATAATCCAGTCATGAGAGGAATAACAACTGGGCCATTGGAGTAGTATGTGCATGATAAAACTATGTAGTAACAGTGCAGTAACTAAAGCCTCAATAAATCCTAGGCTAACAGGCTTACACTTTAAAAAGTAAGTCCCGGGATTTTGAAGAAACCGAGAACTGGGAAGACTACCCGCCTGTTCTTTGTTTGCTGAACTGGGCATACTAACGCCTCAAAGAAGAATAAATACACGAAAGGAAAAAAGCTTTGCAAACAAATCTGGTTTCAGGGGTCTTTTGCGAGACTGCAATGTCAGAACACGGCAACCTAATGCATGAAAAGATCGTATCAATGACAATGGCAATGAAACAATTTATTTCCACCAACTTTAATAGCGAAACTAGTATACACACAATATAAAAATAATTAACAGTATTCTCTTAACCATAATTATAAAGCTTACTAAGTTTTCTTCTCTGTTGTATGGAGACGGAGAACACAGATGTGCAATACTAATTAATCGTTTCCCCCCAAAATGATTTGAGATAAGAAACATACTTACAAAAAAGAAAAAAAATTAACAGCAATCACACAATAGCCAATGAAGTGCTTACAAATAGAAATTTCACTAATTCGACACGGATGGGGGGGGGGGGGGGGGCAAATGCTAAAAATTACGCCCATAGGCGGAAAATGACTTCGCCTTAGTTTTTCACGCACTTTTATATGGGAATACCTAAACGAATGGAAACGCTCTTTTAACTTAACCATTTTCTGTGCTATTACTTTTATGTCGACGAATTTACCGACACGTTTTCCATACGCTCAACGTTAAGCTCTTTAGTGTTTAAAAGGAGGAATATTTTCAGGAATTTTTTGGTTAATTTAAAAGAATACTCTCTTAAAACCCTATATATCACTGTAAAGAGCAAAGATGGGGAAATTGAATGAACTTTTTATTTTTGTAAACTAATGTCATTATGTATGCAAATATGCAAAGTAGATGACGTCATACAGTTTTTCATGAAAAGCCGTAGAAAAACCATACAGATCACTATTATTTTGTAATTTGTGGTGCAAGAGATTGTTTAGCTTCCCTTTCTCTTTTATTTGATACCAAATTTGAAGAAATTGGATCAAAAATGAGGAATATATGCCTATTTTACTCTTTTTTATACAGCCCGCACTGAACTACACACACTTGACCTATATGACCTTACACACTGTAGGTGCTAAGTGAAACGTAAACAACTTTGGATCTATAAATAGGTGCTGCACTGGCTTTGTAAGGTAGCTCCAAATGGACATTCCAGTTAGTGAAAAAGTCAGAGGGGTGTTGTGGCTTATAATTTTTGATATTTGGAGGGGATTTTTGGGTCAGAAATGCATGTACCTGTATATGTTTTGGATCTCTGAACCTCTCTACCTCACCCTACCCTTCCCATTTATACATATCTTTTGGTATAGTTTTATAAGGAATCCTGTAACGGACATTTTGGTGTTTGAATGTAAAGATCTGATTTTCAGTTGCTGAGTTATGAATTACTTTCTTGGGTCGAGAATTTAGGATTGAAATAGAGATTTCGACCAAAAATGACCCATTGTTTAAAAATTTTACTTAAAGTATCTCTAAATTACCTATACCTGGCATCTAATCACCTCTCATGGTGTTTTTTTAGGTTGGTGTTCAGAAAAAAAAGTGAGTAGGGTTGATTTGTCTAAGTGCCAGAACTGATTTTCGAAAATTATGACATCATTTTTAGCATTTTTTGAGGTTTTTTTTCAGCATTTTTGAATGTAAACAACTATTTTTCGATGTTTTGTGATAAAGTCTCCCAAACAACATCTCCACAAATGGTGTCATTCTATAGAACTATTTGTAAGCTCTATTCTATTTTGGTGGTTGAATGAAGGCTGAGGAGTGTATATTGACAAAGGTATGATTTTTTTAAAAGGATATATATATATATATATATATATATATATATATATATATGCATCATTCACATTTTTTTGAATAAATTAACCATTTTACAACTTTAATACTGTCATCAAGTAAATTTCAGAGGTTTACTTCCGAAAATGAAATAAGAAGTTGTTTCTGTCTTGTTCTTATATATTTTGCTTTATGTTATCCTTTTGTCTAGTGTTGTAATTATCAGTTGTGTTTAATCAAAATCAATCTTGTAAAGTTTGTGGTAACAATATATGAAATGTTTTAAACATTACCAAAACAGTTTGAAGTCAAAAATTTCATGTCTACCTTTAGAGTTTTTTTATTGTCAAAGAGATCCGAGGCGCCATAAAAAGGTAATAGCTGGCCTTCAAGGTCAGTGGAAGTTTTTTTCACGGGGACAACGGCGTAGAAGAGTACTGATCGGAATAGAGGCTCATATCAGTACTTGATGCACACCCTACATTTGAAAAGTAACAGTGAATGAAGTAAAGTCTGTTAGTGATGAATCTTATTCTACCCCCATGAATTATTCCTATTTGAAAGGACACCTATAAAGGCATTGACATTGATGATGTAATGATATGGTTGGAAAATGATGAGTGCGCACAAAGCCGTGATAAACATGAGAAAAGATGTTTTTCAGAAACGGAGGCAGGTCTATCATTTCGCGGTTAGTAAATAATTCTAAATTCTAGAGAAAAAGTTTGATGAGAATCGCAACTTTTATTTCATAACGTGACTGTTTGTACATTTCTTTGCTAAACAGTTGGCTAGGCTAACGAACAACAGCAGAGATGCATGCTTTCAGTAATGTTATTCAGAAACACATAAAAAACATACCTTGACTTATGATGAATCTAGAAGATTTGTGGTGCACCAACAAAAGCTGTCACCTCTAGAAGAAGACCGAGATGTGATTTGACTGTGCCCTTCGTTCATCTTTTATGCATTTCTTCGTACAAAACATTTAACAGTTCTGTGCTTTACGTTTCTGAATACTAGTTTGAAAAATAACTAACAATAGAACAAAGAAATACAAAGAAAAAAAGCAAAAAATAGTAACATCATGGTTTTATCTCTCGAAGGTATTTAAGTTAATGAAGTTGCAGGGTTTACTAATACTTGCAATCTTGATCGTGGTCACGAGTTCATGTTTTCAGGCACATTAAAGAATAGGCCTATCAAAACAGACGTGATCAGACTTTGAGCTTCAAGTGATGTTCATCTTCGTCGCATCTATTTGATTGGCAAACAAACTCAAAAAAGTCATACATATGCACATGTACCCCCTTGTGTTATTATGAACACAATTTGTACATTTCAAATCATTGAGCAATGCAAGGGGTAAAACTTGACTCGAAAAAAAAAACCTTTGACGTTGTTTTTGACAGTATTCTACAAATTTATTTGCAAGGAACTGAAAAGAATAATTAGAGGAAATGCCCATTTGCCAGGATTGAGAATAATTCCAACCACAACCAATCCTCTTAGAAAATAAACTGTGCAGCTCAACTTCCTGGCAGGCATGAACTTTATCTTGAGTCCTGAGAGCTATAATTATTGTTGAAGGTCATTCATGAATGACACACTGAATAGTTGTGCTGGGCCTGAGTGGAAGAGCCTCCCCAACTTTGTGAGGAGGAAACCACTAAGAAGACAAATCAATAAGGTGGCCTGATAGTACTTCCCCGAGTTACCATTGCAGATAGGGTTAGAGTAGGTAATGGGAAATACCTTTCATGTTGTCAGAAAGTAATCTGAGACAAAACCTGTGCAATGGAATTAAAATCGAGGAAATATGTGCTACACTATGTCTAACATGCGTCCATAGTTTTCCGTATACCAGGGTTGGAGTCGAGTCCATACAACTCGAGTCCGAGCCGAGTCCGAGTCCTGAAGGGTCCGAGTCCAAGTCAAGTCCGAGTCCAGAACGCCTCGAGTCCAAGCCGAGACCGAGTCCACCAGGATCGATTCCTAGTCCAACTACACTGTCGAACCTCCCTTTCGATGGGGCTTGAGGAGATTGGCTGGGGGAAGGGGGAGCCAACCTCTAAATGACTAGCTGAGACCTGTATGCCTAAGATTTTTCCACACAAAAGCACAGTCTTTTGAGAATAAAACTGTAGACTATCAGTGTTATTGCTTACAGGAATTGTCTGAGGGGACGGCAAGGTCCCCAATGTGGAGATGGGGAAGGCAATGTAAATTGATTATTTGGAAAGGGAATGACATAGGTACAGAACAAGCATGCAGGGAAGGGGATGGCATAAATACAGAACAAGCATGCAGGCCCATATCCAAGCATGGAAACTAGGGGTTTCAAGTTCCCTATGGCCACTTTGGTGTCCCATCAAAGTGACTTGACCTATATGGGAAGGGGCTGGTATGATAATTTAGCGGAAAAAATTATGCAATTTATGTTTATACTTGAGCCTTAATTGTACCTACAGCTACACCGACTGCAGTGGTCAAGTGGTTAGAGCAACCGACTTGCAGCCGGAAGGTCTAGGGTTCAAATCCTGGACGGGTCATGCCAAAGACTTTAAAAATGGAACCTACTGCCTTTGTGCTTGGTGCTCAGCATAGGCAATGGAGTAGGGAAAACAAGCAGTGAACCACAACTGGAAAAAAGGCCGTGGTCGTCTCGACTTGAACCAATTGGTTGGAAACTGGGACGTTAAACCTCATCTAACTAACTAACCGAATGTACCTACAGCTACTAAGTTACAGTGCAGTGCAGAGTACATATGCAAGCACTGAGTTGCTGTGCAAACACGTACTACTTGCAAGTTGTAAGTCACCCAACAGAACTAGCTGATTCGGTGCCCAAAACCAAGGAGTGGTGTTTTCTTGTATAAACAGAGCAGTGTACACTGAACACGAATTAATTGCATACAGCACACATAGGCCTAACGTTTGTTCCAGCCTGATCAGAAGCCCTAGGCCTAACTTACACTGTTCAAAGAACTGGCTGCAATTTGTGTGTTACAGACTGCAGTCATTGTGCCCGTACAAATGCAGGTGCCGGCTCAAAGTGGGTGCCAGCTGGTTCGCTAGAATGACGTGGCGCGTAATGATAAGAGATGATGCACGCAAAAAAAAAGTGAGGGGGGGGGGGATGGAGATGAGTTGGTATGTGTCACTGGAATGTTTCGCATGAATTCCTGGCATGATAATGACAGGAAAGGGTGGTGAACTCGGAACAGGACAGGTTCGGTCGGTATACAGGGGCGGATCTAGGAGGGGCCGACCCGGCCCGGCCCCGCCCCCCCCATTTTTTAAAATGCAAAAAAAAAAAAAAAAAAAAAATTAAAGGGAAAAAAGAGAGAAAAAAAAAACGGAAAGTAGAAGAGATAGAGAGAAGGACAGAGAGTGGAGTGATAGAGAATGAAGCTGCAATTAGCAACCTCAAAGCATGGGAGTCATAGCGCACAGCAGATCAGTTTGAACGTCGCTTGGGACAGTTCACACGCATGCTATCTTACTACACATGATTGGATACAATCAATAAGATACAATACCGATACAATACTATCAGCCAACCGAAAATACCTTACGAGACAGCACGCATCAGTTGAGATGGGCTGCTATTAAGCCTGGCAAGTGCCATTTCCGGGCATCTGGGATGCATTAAAACCTCAAGTTTTCTTGGAACGCTCCGCGCCAACTCATGGTGGCGCTCCGCTAAGATAGTAAACGCAGTGGCGTACACAGGGGGAGGCCATTGGGCCATGCCCCCCCCTCACTGATGCCGATTAATTTTTTTAGTTCCTAAAAATACGTAAATTTTTTAACAAAAATTTTACTTCAAAAAGTAGCATTTTTGGCACCAGATTGCATGTAAGGACACCTAATTTTTCAAAAATTTTCAAAGGGGAGGGGGACTTTCCTATACTTCTCCCCCAGGCTGTCGATCACACAACATACTGCATGCCCCCTGTGAGAGAAATCCTGGGTACGCCACTAAGTAAAACGGGATTCAAACTTGGACAAAAAAGTCCCACCAGCTAAGCTAATCCGTCCTCACAGAAATGTGTAATAAAATAAAATCAAACTTTACATCTTTTTCACAAAAATTGCACTTCTTGATGGCTGCTATCAAGCTTGGCAAGTGCCATTTCCGGCGATCTGGTATGTATTAAAATTTCAAATTTTCTTGGTACGCTCCGCGCCAACTCATGGTGGCGCTCCGCTTAGACAGTAAACAGAGCCATCCTAATACACGGCTCTGATATTAAACGGGAGCCCCCACAAAAATCTTGAGCCCCCAGAGCCAAAAAACAAAAATTCCTAGCTACGCCACTGCGAGAGAATTAAGATGGAAAATCATGCGAGTTACAAGGCCAATTAGAAGTGTCTTTTCCGGCTATCTGGGATGTGTTTTTACCCAAATTTGGAGGTATGCTACGCATAGGCGGCGGAAGCGGGGAAACGGGGGAGGAAACGATTGGCCTACAGTGCATTTTTGATACTATGTAAGGCCCACAATAATACCATGATTACACTGCCTGGACGTACCCCCAAGCCCAATGATATGATGAATGTGTTGAGAGTTGAGACACGAAATTATATGAAGCAGAAAATGCAAAAATAAGACATGGGAAGTGCTATTTCCGGTAATCTGGGAGGTCTACTTTGTCAAAAATTTTCTTGTACGCTCCGCGCCAACTTATGGTGGCGCTCCGCTTAAATGGTATAGTGCCATCAATCACAGGTCGAACAACTTCGGTCCCCCCTTTTCAGAAATCCTGGATCCGCCACTGGTATACTTAATCACCTGCAGTCAGGCTGACCTGATGACGATTCCAGAGAGAGAATCGTTTGCTGAGAAGGTGGTGGCTGCCTTTGCACACACTGGCGCTACCCCGGCACAGTGGTCCTGTAGTCGAGAAGCACACGCCGACGGAGGCGCGCACTATCACATGGCGATAAAGTTGACATTACTTCGCAGATGGCGGACTGTCAAGGCTTACCTCATGTCAGAGTATGGGATGGTGTGCCACTTTTCCGTGTCCCACACAAACTACTTCACTGCCTGGCAATGCGTGACCAAGGAGCATGCAGATTACCTCCAGTCAGATGGGCATCCGTATTTGATCAACCCGATCGATAAGCAGAAGTCAAACGACATGATGGGGAAGAAGGGCCCTGCGTCTGCCGGAAGCGGCAAGAAGAGGAAGAAGGCTCGGCTGACCCCGTTTGACGTTGTCGAAATAATCGTCCAGAAGGGGATCAAGACGAGAGTCCACAGCCAAATCCCCACCGAGGAACAAGAATGTGTTCCCCCTTGTGGTCATTACTTCTCTGTATTAATAATAAATAACTTGTCCTAGTAGAAGGAGGACAGACAGAGGAGACGAGTTTGTCGTATTAACATGCATATATTAGTCTAATTTCTCGTATTAACAGTTGTTTATATAATAATATAATAAGCAAAATATCCCAAAGATAGAACCGTTTTGCACCTAAGCAGCCTTAAATTGACAAAAATTTCTCAAAGAAGAGGGGAAGCCCCTCCCCTTAGACCCCTCCCCCGGACGACACATTTATTTAGTGACAAAAGAAGGATCCCCACTGCTGTATACAAAACGCAGAGCGCATAAACAAAGTGCAATTTACACGCCTCCACTCAGTTGGAAAAAGCATACAGCCAGTCGGAATTTGGGGCCTTCACACCCCCAAGCATATCACCCTAGTAACGGGCCTGGTCAGGTCCATGATCTTCGACAATAATATACGCTGCGAAGCGTGGTTTCAGCTATTTTGGGACATGATGAAAACATCTTAAAGTAATTCCGTGGACTCAGAGTATTTCAATTGGCAGATCATCTATGATGGTCATATAACTTTGAAATGATAATTCTTATTAGAATAGGACAACGTCAGTCATCATAAACCCAAAGGGATTAGTTTGTGTTAAGTTATGCATGTCCCCCTGCCCCCCCTCCCCACATTTGAATACGGATTGTCACCCCTGATGTATCATGATTTATTTACAGAAATGTTGCTTTTCCGTTTCTACCACGTCAAATGTCAAGCTCAGACCGACCTGTAGTCGGTTCAATAGACCATCACAATGTTGTTCGATCCAAGGCGAATAACGTTAAAGTGGTATTACCTGTTCAAGAAAAGGGAAGTATATACGGCCTAATGTTTTTTTCTTAATTTTTCAATACACTAAATATACTATTCATGGATGGAGTTGTTTATGTAGTGACTGAAAATGGTAGTGTGAATGGCAAAATATAAAGAAACAGTGCGGAAACAGTCAAAATCTACAGTCTATTTTAAAAAAAAAAAACGTCCTCATTACAAATAGCTCAAACCACGCCTATCACAACACTTATGAATATTCAATGATCACGCAGCTGTGCAGTGTACCGAAGTACTGTACATGGGCTTATATTTCCTCTGTTATTTATGCATTAGCTGGGAATAGCGTGATTTTGAAGGTTGTATACTGCATAGCACACTTGAGGTTTTGAAACAGAAGCACTTGTTTTCATCATAATACCCGTGTTAGAAAATTTCACCCCTAACAGTATTCAAAAAGACCGACACTTGCATACTAACGCTTGTAACGGTAACCAATTATACCTAGTATACACTTGATTGCTTACTTCCCCGCACCCCAAGTATCTGTTCTTGAGCGGTAGGCTAGGTCTACATATTAAATAATCCACGTAAACTGGACAACGATAGACTAGTAATTGACGAAAAATATGTCGAGTTTGTAGATCTCGATAACTAGCAAGGGCACTAACCTGAAGTATGACAATAGTCGTAGTCGTAAAATCGTAAGGCTCGATTCGATCTCTACGAGCAATGTGTTTTTTTCCCTAGGTCAACTTCGGTTGTTGTAGATAGTTTCTCCAAGAGTTTCCAACATGTAAACGAATTTGTCTGTTGTATCAGAGCTCCCTGGTTGAATCAAGCCAACTGTGTACATTTAGCTCGGAAACGTAACTGGGAAAGAATGTTCAAGTAGTACCAGCTCCATGGTATGACCTTGCGACGGAGGGTAAGCATCTCAGACTCCAAGCTGATATCACACACCGCGTGTTTGGTCTAGCGGTAGAGCATCCGCCTCTCACGCGGGAGGCCCGGGTTTGATTCCCAGGTCGAGTCATACAAAAGACTTTAAAAATGGAACCTACTGCCGTTGTGCGTGATGCTCCGCATAAGCAATGGAGTAAGGGAAAACAAGCCAGTGAGCCACAACTGGAGAAAAAGGCCGTAGCCGGCTCGACTTGAGCCAATTTGTTGGAAATTGGCCGTTAAACCTCATCTAACTAACTGACTGACTGACTGACTGACTGACTGACTGACTGATTGACTGACTGACTGACTGACTGACTGACTGACTGACTAACTACCTAACTAACTAACCGAGCTGATATCGTTGACCATCCCCGATGATTTGAATGACTCAAGAATTGTTCAATATTATTCGTCGGAGATAGTACTTACATAGTATATCGATGGCCAGTCTCGCGGGTAAATTGAGTTACATTTACTTGTATTTTCTTGAGTCTGCCTTCAGAATCATGCAAAAAGCATTCTTCGAAGATCACGAAAGCTCACTAACTGCACAAATTTTACTGTCCTTTCCCTTCAAGTTCCAGGTAGCAACCCTTCCTGATACTTAGTCCCAAGTTGTGGTGTTATCGAGTAGCTTACGAGGGCTGTAGTTTGTTCCGAGATTGGTCGAGAGGGCTTCAACAGAAATTTCTCCTTTCGATTTACTATCATGAAGCCAACAAAACCTTTCGGATATCAGCTCCATGATACTATAGGCCTGCAGTCAGTTTTCAAGTACTTAGGCTATAGCGTGAATATCATGTTTTCAGTGTTCGTTCGCCGGCATATACGTGGGCACCTTTCGTAATGTGTTGTCCTTTGCATATTCATATATTAGAGCTCTCCCATTGGCTTGTTCACCCAGGAGTGGGATTGAATGGAATAAAGATTGTGTGCAAACATTTTCGTTTTTCCTGGTTTTTGTCGTTATTTTTATGATAATTGAAACAATATTTGAAACAACTACTTCTGTGAGGGATCATTACGGTGTAGTCTCCGTTACGAATTTTATTCTTTCTGACTCTCATCTGCCTACTCCCCAAAGTACTAAATTATCAACCAAAAATTTCATATGACTTCTCCAAAAGTAATAAATTATCATCCAATTCACTCCTCTGAGTTCTGGCTGTACCCATTACACCTAACCTGTCTGACCCCAGTGCTCTTTCAGGGTCATTATGTATACCACAAACCTGTCTGTGCACAAGGTGGTTCCCAGACCAATATGCACCAAAAATGAAAATGGTATATAAAAAGCTATTCTGTAGTAACTAGTATATGTGTATATGTACATGTGCTTGCATGGTATTATTTTGGTTTTGTTCCTTATGAACTTGAAGGATAATCCTAGCGTCGGAAGAAGGGTGTTTTTTAAGTGAAAGAAACAAACACTGACATTTAGGTGATTTGAAAGACAAGTCTTGTAGGCCTACTAGGATGTGGTTGAGATGGCAATATTTCAACTTGTTTGGGAAAAATGCCTCTACCTGTCGTGTATTTGGGTCCAGAGACTGACAGAGCTTTTTCAATTTTATTGGACAATATTTTAGGTGGGAAGAAGTGATTCTCATAAAAGTATTTAGCAATTTTTATGCTTGCCTTGACATCTTTCAAGTGGAGCGAGTTTTGCTGTTGCAGTGGACAAAACGTCCGTTGCTCCGTCAGTCCGTGTGTTTGAACAATGAAGTGTACGTGAGTAACATTTCATACTAATTGCTTTTTCAATAGGTTCTGGTTCCGATCAAAAGACCAGCATAATCTGCACAGTATTTTTCCTTCAGCAGAAATTTGCTGCATTTTTACAGATAATTTCTATTGCTACAAAAATGTTCTTTAATTTTTATTCTCTGTTTAATTCAAAAACCATTTTTTCTCTTTTTTTTAACCAAATTTTACTGCACTATTAAAACTATCTGTAAATTTATATAGACATTTTTATAGTATTTTTGTTTTTTCGTTTGTACATACATATACAATCATTTAACAAAAATTCATTTGTTTTGCAACTAAAGAGGCCTAGAGGTTTGTTTTTTCAAATGACAAACACAACCACCTCCCCCAAAACCTGGAATTGTCAGTCTTTAACACATATCGTTCTGCAAAGTTTCGGTTTTAACAGAAAATTTCTTCAAATTCTCATCCCTATTTGAAAGTTATGTGAATTTACATTTATTATGAAAACCACTTTACTTATAAACATCACGCCACTTGTGTTTTGGCGTACATTTAGAAAAAGAGAAAACAAACTGCAAGGTGCTTATTTCAAAGCACTGATAAGATGCTAACCAACACAAGTCTTTATGCATTTGATTTGAGCTAATTAAATGTTTCAGAAATTTACTGTTAAAGTGTAAATTTACAGCTTTATGACGTAATGCAACAGTAAACTTAAATGGGGGAGAGCTTAATTTTGTCAGCATTTTGCTTAAAATGTTATTATTACTGCTTCGCACGCTTTTTTTTTTGTATAGGGAACTAAGAAACTTAATACCTTGTATGAAAATGTTTACAATATTATGTATTTGTATTCTTTGTATTTATTTTGGGTAGAACTATTTCATTGCATGAGAACCATTGATTGACTTTCCAACTACTGCTTACTTTCCAAATGTAAGGTTGTAAAGAACATAATTTGATTGGAAAAATGTTGCCACAAATATTATGTAAATTTACCGAAATATTTTTATCAGTGTCAGTGTGCAATTAAGCCACCTCAAACTCTTGCAGAACTGTAGTCGTGTCTCAAATTTCCTGTACTGTGCCTATCGTTCGAAGCATTCATTAAGGATCCGTATCGATGGTAGATGATAAATCTTACAAGCACGGCATCCCTTCCTTCTACATGTCATAAGAAAAAATCTTGCAGGTATGGTCTCCATGTCTATATAGTAGTCAAGATCCTGATCTTTAACGCCCAAGTTATCAGAATTGTTAGCAATCTATGATTACTGTCTCGTGGAATTGTCTCTGAATAGACAAAATTAAGTATAGTTCGATGCCGGAATCATCTCATAGGTGATTTTGAAAATGGGTTATAAACAAAACTTTCGAATCTATGTGTTGTATCTATTTTTTGTGCAATTATACGAATTTAACCGTCAGTATAAAACTGCGTTCACGCCATCACCAAAATCTGCTGCGGGCGGGACGCGAAGTTTGTTATCTGAGCGCGAATGGGGCGATTTTCTAAATTTTTATTAAAATAAAGCTGTTTCTATTTGTCCTGGGAAAAAATTCAGCAGATTTCGGTTTTGGTGTGAACGCACCGTAACATTGCCAAACATTGAGAACAGTTATAACTGGACATGAAACAAATTAATAGTCTTGGCAACAATCATCCAATCGATAGAATACATATAAAGGATATTCCGTACAGGATAAGGATGTGGAAACCAGGTTTTAAGTACTATTTCTTGTAATGAGTGACCTTGACCGGTTAGGGGGTTTCCCGCGAGACTGCAAGTCCTCTAGATGGAAGGTCCGCGAGACCGGAATTGCATTGGCGAATTAGCCTGAAGCCGGAATGAATAGGACAGAACGTGAACTGGGGTTCGCAAGTTCGAAGGTCCCTGCAAATAGGAAATATGCGACAGTCAGACTGAAAGTAACTTTGGGTCCCATGAAAAGTTTTCGGCACCAAATATTGAGCCGTTCTCGACTTTGAGACCCGTGATCATTACTACCTCTAGCGAGGCCTCTTTAGGAATTTTTATACGACAAGTGGTTTTATTTGGGGAGCAATTGAGGTTAAACTGAGAAGACTTAACTAGAAATTTAAAATTAAAAGACTTGGAGATTGCCTTTAATTTCGAATGAATTGAGCATAACCTCTGTGTATGATGTAGACCCAATTTAAGTTCGAATGGCCAAAATTGAGTAATTAACCAAAAAGTTACCTTTCAGTCCTGCATATATAAAGAACCTTATCTTCACAAACACCTGTCCTTTTTAAAGTTTGCCATTAAGCTGTCAGTCAAAACCCTCAGCCTATACTCTTAGGGGACACATCAAAACCTGTCTTTTAAGGCTTTATTTCTGTGACAGCTATCCTGTGATTGAACTTTCCTGTAATCTTAGTTTTACAATAAATGGTCTCTGAGGGAGGGTTACTGGGAAGAATAGCAGTTGTCTGATATTACACTCTTCTATTGCGCATTGTGAATTCGGTGTACGCTTGTAGGTCTATCCAATATTTTTATTTGGATAACAGTTAAGGTATTACACTAAGTAGTATGACGAGTATCAAATTTTAGTAAGAACACTGTAGGGTTTCTTTGAAGCACATTGAAAAGCAAGTCCCTGCGTAAGGGTAGGGGGAGGCTCCCCCGAAAAATTCTCTCCTCGCCCTCTCTAAAATATCTTAAGTTACCATCGACTAGAATGCATTGTAGTATGGCTCACCCCCTAAAATTACCCCCTTCTGCTATCAATCTTTCCCCCTTCAGTGCATTGTCTTGAAGATATAGACCTAGTGAAGAGAACACAGAGCTAGAACAATGGGTTTCTTTTCAAACAGAAATTACAGATTTGTGATTCCAATTTCCACAGCTATGCAGCAGCAAACTTCTTGCAGCACTGAGTAGATATTGTATGATTTTGGTTTGAAATTGAGGATCAAATCTTGAAATGAATTAAATTCATGAGAGTGCAAAGAGCTTCATTAGAGGCTGTTTCCTGGGGCCTCGCCTAAATGAGGGCCAGGGGAGATATGCCAAAAGCTCTCGAGTCTAACAAAATCATTTAATTGTATTCAAAGGACACTGGCTGAATAATAAGCATGCAAACAACCATAGGCATAGGAAGTTGTTCTCAGCGGGGGGGGGGGGCTGGCTTAACGCTGTTTCAGACGGCCATCCTGGGCAGGGTCTAAAGGGAGGTGGTGTCTCCCACTCTCCCTCCACATTGGGAAATTTCAGAATATTTGAGCGCCTACATCTTGTGCAAATTTTGAAGAAAATTACTGCAAAGTGTTGCCTTTTCATGAAGAGGGAACAAATAAGGGGCTTTCATCCTTCAATAGTATGGGCAGAAACATACTTCCTCCCACCTCATGTTTGACTGGGAGATTTAGCATGACCACCCCTTTTTCCAATACGCCAATGCAAGTGACCATGAATATCACAATTTGACCATAGGCTTTTAAAAAATAGCCTCAATGCGGTATAGTTACAGTTTTAACAATAGGCCCGTCCATGTCAAATCTAGTGGCGTCAGTATGTGTGCAGGGCGGTTATTTCGACTGTAAAAATATCCTGGCGGAACTCCAAGGCCATTTGCTAGAGCATTAATGGGCATTAGCATGAAACATTTAATTACATTCAAATGGCACTCGATAAGTATTAATTGGCAAGCAATGCATGTGAATATCACAGTTTGACTGATCGTTTTGATAACTGTCTCATTCCGGGGCTGTATATGGCTACAGCTTTCACAGTCGGCTCATCTCCCCGCGCATGTCTAATCCATGCAGTGGGGTCATCTTTTTGGTTTCCCGAAAACTTAGGGGCCACTCTTGCAGGTGATAAAGGTTGGCATCATAGAAAACTTGTGGAAAAAAGAGAACGACTCTCTCAATCGATACCCCTTACATCCTTACCACCTAAGTATGACCTACTTACTTGTTCACCTCAACGTGATGTAGGCTAGATTCAGAATTGCCAAAGGAACAACTTAGCAACTATATAGGCCTATATTGACTACTTTAATTATGATAATACTGAATTTCTGACCAGTTTTGAACATTACACTCTTTCAGGAAGCAATCAATACTGCATAGTTTTGATTTGAAAGTTGTGTAAGTACAGGGTGGTTATTTTGACACAGCCATTATCTAAGCTGACCTCAACCATCAGTTGCCTCGTACATTAACAATGATTTTTGTTAAACATGCTTTCCAGTTACCTGGAAATGGTAGGCCTATAAGATGAACGCGTCCTTGCAAATTGCATCTAGAAGTTCTTTATTTTGAAATTCGCATTTCAAATATTAACTCAGGAACATAAAACATTTCTTAGGGTCGCGTAATTTTGTGACCAGGGCCTTCTCTACTCAAGGGGATTGAATATGAATATGACCTGTCTGTATCGAACTAACAACAGTTCCATCTGATGATGCAGTGGGCCGGGAGGAGAATCAGATGCATGATGGCAGGGAATGCAGTAATAATTGCCCTTGTACTGAAAGTAATTAAGAACGAGTGTCTAGTAGGATGGGTGCATGCGAATAGCAACGAGAACAAAGAACATGCACTTCATTCATGATAAATCAGAAGCCGGGGCGCCGGGGATCAAAGTGCCGCACTTTCACAAACTGCTGAATGCTCAAAGTTATACCCCACCCCACTTTTACTGAATGAAGCCTTGTTCCTTAGCAGCATACTATAGTGACAACAAAGTGGCAACTGTGTAGGAACAGCCTAATTTAAATTATGGGAAACTTTTGTAAGGTACAGTGAGGTGGTCGGAAATGTTAACAATGCTCCTTTTTGAGGGATTTATGCACAAAAACTTGGCTCTGTCATTCTTCTCCTTATTACTATAACTGTAACACTGATTGGGCAAAACTGTAAATTTGTTCAAATTCCCCATGCAATTTTGCAGTATCCATCCTCCTATATCTCGTAAGAGAGCGTCATACTAGAATCTTTAGCTCATTAGAACGATTAATGTATTAGCCTGAATTAGTGAGATTCGGATTTTTGAGTTCTTTTAACTGCTCATCGAAAGCAACTAGAGGAGACAATTTTGCCAGATAGAAATTCATCGCCCAATAAAGGGGCAAAGCAATATATACCCAATCGTTGATTAACCGCTAGTTTGAAAAGTAATTGGATAATATCATGAAAGTGCATGGAAGAAATATTTACTATTATACGAGGAGTTTGACCAACGTATTACCGATGAGTACACCTAACAAAATATCGACCAGTGTTATAACATTAAGTTACTAGCATTAAGTTCTGAAAAACAAAGAAACCATCTCTGTCAGCATACC
Organism: Holothuria leucospilota; assembly: GCA_029531755.1. Classification (NCBI taxonomy): domain Eukaryota; kingdom Metazoa; phylum Echinodermata; class Holothuroidea; order Aspidochirotida; family Holothuriidae; genus Holothuria; species Holothuria leucospilota. The sequence continues at coordinate 13,036,042 of CM055973.1, read as the reverse complement.
GGGCATCCCTTATTATGTCTGAAGTTATTTGAGTGGGACTCAAGTTGTACAGGCCAGGAAGATGTTTGACATGGAGGGGAGGGGGAGACCAGACGCGATTTCTCGACCTTGATCCCCCCCCCCTTTCCACACCAAAACATATTTCATCAATCTGAGTTTTCCGATTTTAATTTGAGCAACAAAAAAATTAATGTTTCAATAAAAAGGAAACAACAATACATATTATATAGGCATGCATCGGTTATCACACTGCATGTAAGTTACATACAGTCATTTGCCGTGTTACTACCCTTCCATATTGATTTTAATTTTGGGGGAAGTCGTTACAATAATATAATGATAATAATCATGGCGTAGCCATGATTTCTCTCAAGGAGGTGAGAGCATGGTCAATTTTGTGTGATCGCCGGCGTAAAGAAGGGTGTAAGGGGAGAGGTGTCCCCTTCGAAAATTTTTGAAAAATTAGGTGTCCTTTCATGCAATCTGATGCCACATTTGCTACATTTCAAGTAAAATTTGTGTTTAAAAAGTACTAAAAAAGTCGGCATCAGTGAGGAGGCATGGCCCAGTGACCTCCTAAATACACCATTGATTATCATAACATAAGTTAAACCATTAACACACTGGTGAATTAATACCTTATACATAGGTGCAGACGGGTATAGCCAAGGGGGGAGGGAAGGTGGCAGCCACCCTTTTGGGTATATTTTTGGTATTTTTTAATGTTTATTTTTACAATATTGCTAGTGTTTCCCCTATTTATATTAGGTAAAGAAGCCTGGAAAGTGCCGTTTCCAGCGATCTGGGAGGTATTTGGGGCCAAAATTTTCTTGCGCTTTGCGCCAACCCATGGTGGCCCGGAACGCCTAGAGTCTGTCTATGGGCTTCGCCCCCCCCCCCCTTATCAAATTCCTGGCTACGCCCAGGCTGTATATAGGTGCTGATGTAATTCAAATCAGAACTTTAATTTAATTACCAAGGAAGTTTTTAAGTCGTTGAAAATCGGACATTAGTAATTGACTTCAAATTAAACTTATAAATAATTTTAACTAATCTAGTTATTTGGGATAATTAAGTAAGTTAAGTTTCCTTCAAGTTAATTCTCAAAAATGTCTGATTTCCTAAAAACTATACCGAACTCAATGTAAATTCCCGAAATTGACCGTTTGGGGGAAATTTCCTTGAAAGTTGAAATACTGACTTTTTATAACATCAGTATTGACCTTGATGGATATGTTATTGATGGCTTTTTCCTGTTAAATAATCAGATTATTGTATTAGAGTATCATGCAGGCACGAGTGTGTTTTCATTACATCAGATAAGTAGACGACAGGGCCTACTTTATTAAATTCTGCAAAGGCTATTTTATATGTATTGAACTTTATGGCGATTTTGGGGGGGGGGGGGAATGACATTTGACCCTCTCACAAAAAATACTGAGGAGGCCATATGCCCCCCCCCCCCGGGTCCTATGCCACTGCAGGCTGGTAATGAATATTTGTGATCCCTCAATCTAGAGGAGAGAAGGTGAGCCATTGCCTTTTTGTCTGGCTAAATGTTAATCAACTTCTGGAATTTTGACTGACACAGCGTAATGCCATTATGTTGCGTTCATTAGATCATAGTCTACCTTAAAGCCTGCTACCTGCATGGAAGGTATTTGTCTAATCAAATTAAAAATATTGTGAATTCACAATATATTTAATTTGATTAGACAAATAGTTGATCAACCGATGGAGAATTATCACAAGATATAGTTGGAAAATAACTGAAAACATAGCAGTTACTTGAAGATACAAACATTAACTGTGCAGGGATAAAAAGTCTAACCAGGGTATTGTCTCCCTGCTGGGAACTATCAATATCCTGGTCATGCATAATACGGGAGTTAACGGTACACGATGTAAGAGAGTTGACTAAGACTTACACTTTCAGTTCTTTCCCAGAAGATAATCTGTTTTTTTTTCAATAAACTTTGCTAAGTTTGGTCTTCCTTACTTCATGTATGATATACATGCAGTTAGGTGTAATTTAGCATGAAAACTTCAATAACAGAGATGCATGGTTTATCATAGTGCTTTACAGGCTCCAGTCTAATAATAGCAAACTTCACCTTTACTGACCCGATTCAAGTTGAAAGCAATTTATTACCAGATAAGCTGGGATGCTTGGAATGTGTAGTAACCTGTGACCTCCTAGTTACCGTAATAACAGGTGATGACATCCCTATCCAACTGGATCACTCAACCCATAATTGCTTGGGGTCATAAAAGTATGACAGACTGACAGGCTGCAGGAGGTGGTTTTGTTTCCATTTGTTAATTGCTCTGGGAATTAAATGCAGAAGATATTCACCGCTGGTTTTGGACAAAATCGGCGGTAAAAAGGGTTTCTGTCCGTAACGGAGACTACGCCGTAATGTCTTTATTTATCACATTGTTCTGATGGACTGCTTAAACGTTATTCCAACACTTTGGACAAGGCAGGGTTATGTTTTTCCCTTTCTTAAACAGGTAATATCCCTTTAATCACATTTGTTTGATCTCATGACCGTTGCTGACGTCATAATCTGGTAGTAAACCACAATGTCAACATGTTGTGGCTTTAACGGCAAGGTGATAGCGCCGCCAAGTTGAAGTGGAAACTCTCCTCACAGAATTAATACTTCAATCCTTGTCCGCCAGTGGCGCAGATGAGACGCAAACTCTAGGACATCATCCAATGATGTTATCTTTTGCGTACACAGCAAGGCTATCAATGACGGCATCAATTAATTCGATTCAAGTAATACACGAATTCAATACGTTCAAATTGTTCTATTGCTCAAAGCTTATTGCTTTGGTGAATAAATGGTTCGTCATACACTCCCAGCACAAATGCTGTTAAAATTATCTGGAAATTGACAGACATTTTCCATTCATTTTCTCTTATTTAACCAAAGTTCATTTTCAGTTATTTTCAATTCTTGATAAACTTTTTACTGAAAAATTATGTGAAAGAAAACCTTTTTCCAGTTAATTCTTTTTTTTTTACAGTTTGTCTGTAAAAATAACAGGAAACAACTGGATTATTTGTTCAATCTATTTCCACAGCACACACTGGTGTAACAATACGCATATGTAGAGGGTACAACCCAAGACAAAAGCAGTTGGAACAACCTCCCGCCCCCAATTCAATGTTGTTAGTCGGAGAAATTCTAACGCAGCGACCAACATTGAATGGAGGGTAGGGGGGTCTGGGTGACCATCTCAACTGCCTTCAGAACTGCGACGTAGCACTCATATGAAGCTCTGTTACAACGCTTTTGTACCGGATTGTAGGCCTATGATGCAACTGGCCTGGCAAGTGGTGCTTATAACAAGAGTACTTTCACTGTATATAGGCTACAACGACAAACGGTAGCAGCAACTATAAGATAGCTCTATCCAGATAATCTTAAAAGCTCCTTATTCATACTGTGTCTTTCATGAGGGAGGTGAGCTCCACAAGTAAGAGTAGTAAGCATGATAAAGTTTTTAAACTAAAACATACTATAAAGCTGTCAGTGAAGTTTCTTCTTAAGTAAGGTAGCAACAAGCTACTGTTCAACTTAATGTAGCAGAGAACTCTCTAGCAGAACTAGTACCACATGTACAAAACAGGGGTAAACTTAGGACTAGAGCATATAGCAGGAACCTCATAATATTAACAGGTATGTATGCCCTAAATTAATATAAGTAAAGTTAGAAATGCCTTTGCATAAAACTGCTGTTCAGCAGTAGCATGACTGCCTACAGTAGCATTCTACGGTGTGATGTATTATAGGCCTAGTCTTTATGTACAGACTGCAGTCTAGTTGACTGACTACGTTCTTGTAACGTTAGATCAACTAGCCTGGGTCAGATCTGAAACTGGCTTTAACTGTGCCCAAACTTTGTGATATGGACAATACCACAAAGGCCTATTCACCCAGTTCATCCCAACCCAGCAGTCTCTCCCCTTATACACTCAGATCAACAAATAAATAGCACTATAGTCCCCTGAATTATATTAATTAAAATTTAAGTCAAGCTCTAGCCTATAGGGCCCAATGTGAGTGCATGTAAATGACTAGTCCTGCAGCGGAAGACTAAATGACCAATCTATAATAATTACTCTACAGTAAACTTCATATACACAGATCAGCAAACAATTGTCCCATACTGTTAGACAGTTTTTTCACATTTGATCAGGATGACTTATGAAAGCAAGAAGTCCCATCGTGGCAGTTACTGCTTGGCTATAGCAATGTAGGCTGGGGCGTAGATTTCTGTTCAACTTTGGGGGGGGGGGGGGGATGGGGTGAACTATCGCAAATGTGGAACATGTGCACGCGAAGCGCGCACGGCAAGTGCGAAGCGCGAGCTCATGACGGGTGGGGTCCAGGGGCCCGCCTTAGGGCCCCTGGTGGGGTCCAGGGGCAAAGCCCCCGGAAGCTCCTGGGTTTTAATGTCTCAGAAGTGCCAGGAAGACTGTTTTAAGGTGTTGATTTCAGTGGTAATGTTCTTTGGTAGGCTACTGGTATATTCATACATTCAGGAACTGCTATTTTGAGCACTCTTCGATAAGCTCCACCGGATTGGAATTGTACAAGAGCAACAATGTCCTGTTAAGCCCAAAAAGTCAGGGATCAACATATAGGGTCATCCCAGACAACTGGATTTTGAAGTCGGAGATCATTAAAAGACCTGCAAGTTGGCTTGAGATCAGTGGCGTTGCCAGATTTTTTGTGATTGGGGGCACCACAGATGATGTCGTAATAATACCTCAGTTCCCCCAAGTCTGCGTAAATTACACCTTTATTTTTTATGCGTTCCTGCATTTGCATGCAGCAGTTTTGATCTTTCGTTTGTCACTACATAAAGATGTTGTCCTGGGGAAGAGGTTCTCCCTCCCCCGGAGGAATTTTTTTTATTAATTTAAGGTCTTTTAGATGCAAAATGGTGCTATCTTTGGGATGCTTTAAATCTGATCATATATGGCCGGAAAATGTCCATAATTTAGTGAATGCTAATTTTTGGTAGGTAAAAGAGAATATGTTGTCTATGAAGAGACAGATACGTTGTCAACAAATCTCCTGAAGCCCCTTCCCTTCTGTCTATTTTACTGCCTTCTTTTTCGTTAAAGTTTTTACACAAAAATGTGTGCGTGGAGTCCACAGAAACATTCTTGAGTTATTACGAACTATGTCCTTTCCTTCATTGTGCATTATGAAAGGGCACCTAAGGCTAGCAGATACCTGAATATGACCTCCTGGAAGCTCTGCATTAATCATATTAATTGGGGCGGGGGTGGGGGGCAATGACAATGCGTATACTACCTGACATCCAAATGATAATAGAGTACGCCGCCGAACACTTTACAACTATCGTATTTTTACTACTTTTGAACTAAAATCCGGGCGAACAGCTGCCAGGAATTGAAAATGAGACGGAGGGAGAGTATAGGTGCAGGGAGGTGATATTCGACCTCCCTGATAGGTGTAGCAAAAGGGGTGAAGGACTTATAAGAACGTTACAGAGTGCTGTTTTCGTCATAAGTGTATTAACAATCACCATCTATACCGATAATGGCTCAGCGCGAACTGGCGAAGCTCTGGTAAAAATTTTTGGAAAAATGTTTAACGGCAGATACGTACTTCCAACCTTCTACATCATGCTACATATTAGATTGAAAGATCCCATATTGATGCGAGGTCCCCAGAGATGTTTAGGGATGCATCTCTGTTCTTCGGAGAGTGCCGTGATCAGAACAGTTTCGTGTATTATTACCTTAATAATGGTCATGACATGGAGTGTAAACAGTGGCGAATAACATTCCCATTACAAAACCTGCATTCAGACTCTACATCGAGACACTTTCAATTGCCCAACAAACCTACATGCCACTGTCATAAGCCAGTCTTTTACCTGTTAATTCGTAAACTTTCAACCTTTTGCTGCTGTGATTTTCCGAAAGTGCTATCGGAAGATATTGATAATATAAGTGACACTGACGTAATGTTGAAAGAGCGCGGAGCGCGCGAAAATTTCGATAGATTGCCAACGATTTACTAAAATTCTGATAGTTTGAGAAACATTTGTGATAGAAAGTGAGGCGGGATGGAAAAAAATTTTACGAAAATGAAGAATAAAATATACTTTCCACCATACACGTATCTGAAACATTAGTCAAATGTTGGGGGGATATATCCCCCATCCCCCGGGATTTACGCCCATGAATGTAGGCCTACAAAGTAGTTTTATTTTTAGTTTTGGTAAAATTTGGAAATGGCAAATGCACACAGGGAGCAAAACAACTATTGTCGCCACCTTATAGTCCATGATAACGTCAGAGGAAGACGTAAAGAGGAAGCATTTAGGAGATTTAAATTCAGTTACAATGAACTGCGGCAAGGTGCAGACCTATTCATTGTTTGCAGTGTGCAAAGTGTGTAATAATCAATTGTTTAACCAATCAATGGAACCAGAAGGTTCAAGGCATTGGTTCTGTTCTCCTTAGATCTTCTAGTAATTGGAGATTTGTGTAATCCTCCTCTTAAACTTTCACTGCTTTCAGACTCAAAGAGAGCTAACCCTTACAAAAAAAACGTGTGTCAATTGGTTCCAAATCCTCAGGTTTTCTCACGTGTCTGCCATGGGTTTTCATAGGTTTTTGCAGGAAAACCTATGTTTTCCCGTGAAATTGACACAGGTTTGTCAGTTGCCACACTTTGCCACAGGTTAACCACAGGTTTGCCACAGGTTTGACATGCAAAACGCGTGGCAATTAAGAATAGTATTGACAAAGAATTCTGAGTCAAAACCTGTGGCTTAAAACTGGAAGCAAGAAAAAGTGTGTAAACCTGTGTCCAGAGGGTTCCAAAAACACAGGTTTGCCACCCAGGAACACGCGCGATTTCTTTTGTTTTTCACGTGTGATCACGCGTGGTAACTGACACAGGTTGACACACTATTTTTTGTAAGGGAACTGATTTGGTTGTAAACATGTTAATTGGCTTTGATTGGAGTAATTGATACAACGGGTTGTGCACACAGCACAACACTGCCAGTGCAAAAGCCATAGGTGCAAGTTTGCAAGCTGTGTGTTATTCTGGTAAAGATAAATAGTCCTGATCTGCACACACCAAAAAAAAAAAAAAATCAGCATCTGCTTTTTGCCAAACTGAAAGTAATTGGTGGACTCGACTGGACTCGGTCTTCAACCGAGTCCTTGGAGGTCCGAGTCTGAGCCGAGGCCGAGTCCAGAGAGGCCTAGCTAAGTCCGAGTCAAGTCTGAGTCCACAAAAAATTGGACTCGAATCCGAGTCCTGACTCGAGTCTGCCAACCCTGACGTATACACACTTTTGCGTCTTGTTTTCTACTTTGAAAAGAATTGAATTCTTGTCCTTATTTTGTTTTGACTAGTCCAAGTATTAAATGAAACAGTTAACTTCGTTGCCATTGTTTATCTTTATCGTAGTCACGACTCACGAGTCCATATGTTAGAGGATTTCATATTAAGTGCAGTGAAACTGATAGTGGATCAGATGCTGCACTACCTCTCATAACTAGTTTCAATACATGAACCAGCTCGGTAAACAAAATAGTTCTGTTAAGAAAGACATTCAGATCATGCCATGATATTAGCAGCACAAGCACAGTATCCACAATGCAAACCTGCCAATTTCGTAAGTAAACACACCAAAACCTTATGTAACTGACTGAAATTTGACTGAAGTGTACGTGAGGAAAATATCTTAATGATGCAACCATATCTGATAAATATGAACGTTATTTACCTAGCGAGAGAGTTTTGTCTGGAAAAGTAAAATTCCCTTCTTTTCGATCAAATGTGCACTAACGTTTCATATAGATACTTTAAATAATGCTGAACCAAAGTTCTATTTTCGAGTTGTTTTCATTTTTAGGGCCCAAAACAACACTTCGTGTAAAAAATACACGTTAAAAAGGATACAATTCACTTTTAAATTTACAGGACGTCGAGACTCCCAGTTGTTGTAGTAATCATTTACACACATAAATTTACAGGACGTCTCGTACTTAATCGTGTGGAAGAGTTTACGCAAAATGCGGTATATCGGCAACGATGATGTCGAGCGGGGGTCCTCCTACTAATGAATGACCGATATTGCTCGCCGGTGAAGTGAATGCCCAACCTGTGTGAATGATTGCCACTAATGTGTTATTGATTGCCCGACCTGTAAATGAATGCCCGACTCGTGAATGATTGTCTGACCCGTGAATGATTGCCCAATTAGGAAAGGTTTTATTTTCCAATAGGTAAAGCAAAAGGGGTTAAGGACTAAAAGACGAGTTTCAGAATGTTGTTTTTTCGTCGTAAGTGTATTAACAATCACCATCTATACCGGTAGCGGCTGAGCGCGAAGGTCGGTAAGAATTTTTGAAACATGTGTAACGGCAAATATACGCACTTTGAACCTTCCACATCATGCTACAAATTAGATTGTAAGATCCCATAGGCCCGTACAGATGTTGGGGATGTACTTCGTTTTTCGGAAAAGTGTTGAGATCAGAATAGTTGCATGTGTTTTAACCTTTACAATGGTCATGAATTTGAGTGAAAACCGTGACGAATGCGCGAGAAGCGCGCAGAAATTTTTCATTAAATAAGACAAGCATGACAAAACCGCATTCATGCTCTGGAGTGCATCGAAACACTTTCAATTCCCCAACAAACGTATTTGCCAATCACAAGCCAGTCCGAATTTACCTGAGAATTCGTAAACATCTTTCAGTTTTTGTTGCTGTGCTTCTGCGGGAGTTGCTACCGGAAATTATTGATAATTAGGACGATATTGAGGTAAAGGTTTGAAGAGCGCGAAGCGGGGGAAAAAGTTTGGAAAACTGCGAAGGATTTGCGAAAATTCTGATAGTTTGGGAACCATTTGTGATAGCAAATGGTTACGATAGATCCATCACTCGGTCGAAAGCACACCTCAGAAATGTATAGCTTAAACGCCTTTTGGGATCGTTTTCAAAATTTTCAAAAACAAAAAGAAAAATCTGAAATCGATGGGGGGGGGGGGCACGCGCGCCCATGTCCCCGTGCCTGTGCCACTCATTCACGTTAAATTCTATTGAACTGGCCATGTAACTTCAAATTGAAGTGTTCAAAGTATAGTCCAATTGAACTGTTCTCCAGTACAGTCCACATGAACTGATCATAATGAAATTTTATTGATCAGGTCCATTTAAAGATCATAGTGTAGTATTAAAGTCCAGTTGCACTGGTCACAATGAAGTCCAAGTCAAATGGTCCAGTAAAGTCTAGTTGAACTGGTCACAATGAAGTCCAATTGAACTGGTAACAGCGGAGTCCAGCAGTTGAATTGGTCACAGTGGAGTCCAATTCAACTGGTCCAGTAAAGTCTAGTTGAACTGGTCACAATGAAGTCTAGTTGAACTGGTCACAATGAAGTCTAGTTGAACTGGTCACAATTAAGTCCTGTTGAAATAGTCCAGAAAGGTCCAGTTAAAGTAGTCGTAACAAAGTCAAATTGAACGGGTCTAGTAAAGTACAGCTGAACTGACTACAATAAAGAACTGGTCCAGTAAAGTCCCTGGTCCCCAATCACAATGCATCCCAATTAAGTTAAACTGAACTTTTAAATGATCAGTTTAAAAGTTTTAACTGGACAGCTCAAGTGGTCCAGTTCAGTTCAACTGGACCCAACTGGAATTTTCAGCTAGACAAAATAGTAGCATTTGATAGATCTATTTAGTGGCCTGATTTTGGTGGTTAAATGAAGGCTGGTGGGTGTGGCATAACAAAGCTATGGTTTTTAAAACAAATGTTTACTCAATTTCCGTGATGCTATCATCCAATTTGCGGAAAAGTAATTATTAATTAAACAAAGTTTAACCCAATTTAACAAAGGATAACGAGACAGTAACAACTAGTTTTGTCACAAATACTATTTTAGTACCACCAACCCACTTTTATCATAGTTACTTCCCACTTTTGTCACAGCAACTACTTTTATCACAATTTTCGTCCACTTTTGTCTCAACGGGGGGTCACGAAATTTGTCACGACACTCCCTTGACACAATTTTAAGGGATACCACTTTTGTCATAAACACATCGCCCACTTTAGTCACATCCATTGGTTCAGCTAAATTAAGAAATATTTAGCAGGTATACTTATGTTTACTGACTCAGTACTGTGATTCAGTATTCTTTTTCTAAATATGAGGTGTAAGTGGTAAGGGGGTCTTCGAGAAAACTGAATTTTAATAATTATACCCACAACTCATAATCACGTCTGCCCCTTCGGGGACAGAATAAAAGTTTATTGGCTGGGAACAATTACAACAGGCTTGCAAATTCGAATTAATTAAGGGAATGAGGAGACGAGGAAAGCAGCCTTTGTAAAGACCAAGGGATCGGGGACTTGCCTGAGCTAAATCCCGAAAGGGCAGTTCATGCCGCCATTTAAAAGGAGAACCAAGTTGCGTTACCATAGATAATTGACACCCAGGGTGGACCGTTCCTTTCATCTTTCACCCATGCAAGAGTACGATCCTATGGATGGTGCTGAAGGGAGGGGGTGACATGTAAGGCCAGATTTAAGTGCAAATTGGTGCTATCTTTGGCGAAGCCTAAAACTGAATACATGAAATGCCATTATGTAGTGAATTTTTCTATTTACAGCTGGGCGTGAGGAAAGAGGTGCTGACAACCCCTAGATCTAGAGAAATTTTTGCCTACGTATGGCAAATTACATGCAAAGTGGTGTTATCTTTGGGACAGATTGGTTGAGCTAGTTCTCTGACAAACAATCCTCAGTGTGTAGTTTTTTCTTCTTTTTGTAAAGTGTAATTAATGGGGACTTTGCCTAAGGCGAGGGTTGACACTCCTATTCTTTGAGACGGTTTGTGTGCTCCAAGATTTCCTAAATCCAGACTGGTACTATCGCTTGGAATTTACTATGAACTGATTAGATGTTTAGGGATCCTATTTCTTGAGTGAATTTTTTTATTCTGCTGTGCCATGGCAAACTTATAGGGGTGACCCTCTTAGTGTCTTAAATAGGGGTTGGGTGGTTTGAGAGGTGGGAGGAGCAATGGGTTGGAGTTTATAGCCTCAGCGTATAGGACTTGCATTGTTTGATCGAAATGCCTCAATAAATAGGGGATGGCACATTCCTTACATTAAGTTACTCCTGATCATTTTATACGTATAGATTTTATGCCTTAGAACCTAATTCAGATTTTACGAAGAAGTGGTAGATTCCGTTAAAAGTTTCGTTACGCGCCAAATGAGTTGAACATGGGCAAAACCTAGGCTATTTAATAAAGGCATGCTGTGAAACGGTATTATAAGTAATACTAAAGATCTTAAGCCTGCGTTGTATTAAAGCTGTTATTATGTAGAAGGAAGAGGATTCATTAGTCCAGAAAAGTAGATCACGTAGAAACGCATCTTAGACGGATATATTTGGGGGTAGTATTAGCCCCAATATGCAGTTTTACAGATTTTCGGAGCACTAAAATCGTAACTAGGACGGTGAATTTTTCAGTATGTAATGTATTTTGCAAAGTAGAGTAACTATTGTTACCGGTTTTGAAATTTGCACTCCTTCCCACTCTTACTCCCCACCCACAGGCTACGGCCGAGGACACTTACCTCATATACTCGTTTCTTGTACCATATTCGTTTAAAGGGCCAGTCAAAATTGAGACCGCTTTTCTCAGCCTCGGGATTAAAAAATCGTCATCTTCAGTGGAACAGGTGATGGTAGATCCTAGATATGTGAATTTTAAACTTTTTTGGTTTGCATCATCGCCCTTGAATAGATTTGTCTAACAAGGAGTGTTACAGGTTGACATTCGTCATGAATGACTCGGAAAGGGGGAGTTTTCTTAAGCTTTCTTTCCAAGTACTGGCGCATATACGTATTGCATAATAAAATTACTTAAAACCGATGATCAGTACAGCACCGAGCTGCGTAAGTTTTCTATCTTTCGTTAACTATTGTAACGCAAAACATTGCTCCTGCCGTTCTTAAGTCTAGATTTCATCAGGTATTTCGCTTAAGTGTGTCTATGCAGGAGGTTCTGTGGCAACCACTAGTACCATAACGGTATATAATAAAGAAGAATACGAACCATTCTGCCGCTAATCTGTGGTGTGAAACAGAGTACGTGGGGTAACCATTTAATTGTTGTGTACAAGAAAATGGTAATTAAGTGTTTCGTAAATGCAACCCCAGGTAGATTTGTTGAAACCTTGATCAATGTTTATTACTGATTGAGTAATAAAAAAGTAAGTGATACATTCCTTAAAACGACTCCAAAGTTGACTTAATCCTGTTCTCAAACTTGGACAAAAATTGCTGTAATCACTCTGATGATACGGAGTAGAGGTAAGAACGTCATAAGCAGTTTTCTTTAGGAAGTACAAAAATTCATACAAATATTCAAAACAAATTATATGCTTGCTTGCTTCAAACCACTTGTTCATTGTAACATCAAAACATACTTATATCCTCGGCTGGACATGTGCATGTAGAGAAACCCTTTGCCACAGGTTGCATGGAATTGGTTTTACTGGCCCATAGAGGCTCCGTAAGCGCGTTATCTTGGTCATATTATGTTGGTGTAGTAGCCGACGAAATCACCTGGACGGAATCGTGAGCATGGGGCATGTTAAAAGATGCATGTTTCATACTTTAGGAAGTTAAGTTAATATTTATCCGGCTGCAGACGATACGCAAGATTTCATTCATTATGCAACATGCTGGCGCATAGATAATGACCCCGAAATACGTTAAAATAGAATGTTAATGGCCTAAATCGAACAATGGGCCCTTGGAACAATGCAGAACCTTTAACTCTTTTATAAGGGACACCAAACATGTTCTTAATATAATTAGAGAAATCAATGACTCTGGGCCGCTCCCCCAAGGCACCCTGATGTTTACCATTGATGTTAAATCAATGTATCCTAGCATGCCAAGATCTCTAGGAGTGGAAGCGGTTAAAAGGGCACTGGAGGGGAGGGAAACACAAATTCCGTCAACAGAAAATAATTTACGTTGCCCTGATATATTTCTTACGAAAAACAATTTTGAGTTTAACAGGAGACATTTTACTCAAATTCACGGGACTTCCATTGGACCGAAGATGGCCCCGGGATATGCTTGTTTGGGAATGGGCCTATTTCAGGAGGAACTCAAGTCGAAATCAAATCCTAATGAACAACCTTTCAAGTGGTATAGATATATAGACGATATCTGGGGGTTATGGACCCAAGGGGAGGAAGAATTTTTAGTTTTTGTTAATGTCATGAACAGTCTTTACCCAGGAACTCTAGAATTTACATATGAATTAAGTGATTCTGAGGTCTGTTTTCTTGATCTTCGTATCAAATTGGAAGGCGGACTATTGACAACCAATCTGTATGCTAAACCTTCCAATCTCAACCTTTACCTACACTATGATTCTTACCATAGTAATTGTACAAAAAGGGTATTGTTTTTAGTCAGGCGTTAAGGATCAAAATGATTTGCTCTGACCCAGAAAAGACCCAACAACATTTCGGGAAGTTTAGGTCGATTTTTCTAGACAGAGGATACCACTCCTATATCATAGACCTATCTTGCGAAAGGGTTCAAAATTTATCCAGAAAGGACCTTTTGGCTGGCAAAGGAAGGAGAACTCGGAAGCCCGTCAGGGTTCCTCTTGCTGTTACTCGTAATCAGAGACTCCCTAACCTTAAATCCATTATAAACAAACATTTTCACATTTTACAGCTTTCCCGTAATCTGACGAATGTCCTTCCCAGTCCCCCTCAGGTTATTTACCGTTATTTACCGTACAGGAAACCTACAGTCTCACTTAGTCAGGGCAAGATTGGTAGAAAAAGTCAGGAGTGTACCCAAAGGTTGTTATAAGACCGATTTTAAGAACTGTGTCACTTGTAATGTCCTACAGAACACTGACGAAGTTTACAGCAATACTACCGGAGAAAGGTTAACCATTTTTAGTAATATAACTTGTACGTCGATAGAAGTGGTTTACTTATCAACTGTAAAGACTGTGGGAAACAGTACGTGGGTGAAACGGGAGGTGAATTACGTTTTAGACACCGCGGCCATAGGCAAGAAATAAGAAAAGGCAATACTTAGCTGGGCCAACACTTCCAAATCTGTAAAAATTTTGAATTAATCGGGCTTCAATCGCTTGCAAACGCTTCCAAACATAAACGGGAGGCCATAGAACTCAGATGGATTTATAGACTTGGTAGCCTTTCTCCGGTGGGCATCAATGTAAAAGATGTGCGTACGGTGAGATAATCCTCTCTTTCAACTTTTCAATTTTGCTTTGGTTCTTTCTTTTTTCTTAAATTTTTGGCTTGGGCTAAGTCTTTGTTTGTATTACGGCCTTACCTGAAGCAGCTATGTTCAGGGCTTTTTGATTATTCGTTATATAGTGACCACACTGTCATAACAGTTAAGTAAAATACGAACTCCAGAAGTTTTAAGTAAAATTTTACACAAAATTAATGTAAAAATTGCCTTTATTTTGTGTAATTTTCTAAGAAAAGGATACTTTTTACATTGTTTATTAGTAATTGTAGTCCATTGCACAAGATTAGAGTAATTTTTACAGCTATTGTGTGTAATGTTTTACTTAAAAGTTCTGGAGTTCTTATTTTACTTAAATTATGAAGCGTATTTCTGTGAGTGCAAGGATAGCAGATGTATCCGAAACGTCTACTTTTTAATAGCGGTCTGCAGGGTAATTGGGTAGATCTACAGGAACTTCTAGTTTTTGTTATATATATATATATATATATATATATATATATATATATATATATATATATATATATATATATATATATTTCTGTTAATACCCTATTAGGGAGACAAATTGCAGTTATAATTGGTATATTAAGGAGACATTTTCACTAAGGAGACAAATTTATGTCTCCCTAATTCTTTGCACCATTATTTAAACCCCTTCTCTACATTCTTTCTAAAAGAATTTTATTTCTATGGTAGCGTATTAGCGCCCTCTTTATTATGCCACTGTGTAAGCTGCATAAATACATCATAGGTGCTGTTATTTACCATAGAAATACAGGTGTGTCATGTGTTACATGTAATTTATATGTATTATAGGGAGACAAGTAAGTATTGCGAAATACTTTGTAATATTTTGTTTATTTAATTAAACCTTGTGTGTAAAAGATACAGTTAAAACAAACGTACCATGAGTTAAAGGCATTCATGAAGAATTATTGGTATTTTTTGTATGAATATTTGTATGCTTAGATATGGAAATATATTAAATTTTATGAATATAACCGATTGTCTCCCTAAGGAAGGATTTATCCCAATGTCTCCCAAATGTTTAATTTAGTGTTATATTTATATATATATATATACATATATATATATATATATATATATATATATATATATATATATATAATATATATATATATATATATAACCCTTACAACAAAATGTGTGGCATGCCACAAGTGGACACACATAATCACGTGTGGCAGAGCATATGAAAATACATAAGGAAAAAAGTGTGGTTATGCGTGGTGACACATGTGGTATTGGAACCAATCTGACACACAGGACCACGCTTTTCCCTGCATGATTGTCACATCTTGAAATCTGTGTCAAAGTGGGGAAAGCTGTGTCAAGTTGACACATTTGGCAAACCAGGGCAAAGTGTGGAAAAAAGGCCAGTGAACGAAATCGAACTATTGAATTTATTTTTCTCAGCACCACACTTCTCCACACATCTCCACACTTTGCCTACTTTACCCCAGTTTGCCCCCTGTTACATGTGTCAAAGTGTGATTTTCGGTTTTCCACACATTGCCTCATGTCCAAACTGTGAAAATGCTGGTCAATGCATGGCACTTGGGAAAAGTGTGTCTACTGTTTATTAATGACACACATTGTCACGCAAAAATTCACAGAAATTACACGCCTCTCCACACCCCGCCATAGCTTTGCACAGTTCGACACAGTATTGCAAGTGTGGTATTGGAACTTTTGCCACACAATTTTTTCGTAAGTAAGGAAGATACATATCCTACCTTGGTTTCAATGAAATCTTGGGTGCACAAATCAGTGGGGTCCATATGGGTCACCTAACGTACGCGGGGTCGTCAAGATGCCAGTCCCCCATGCTTGCCTCATACCTTGCATGCCGCGTAATGCTACCTTTTTAAAAGTGAACAGAA
The DNA here is from genome assembly GCA_029531755.1 of Holothuria leucospilota. NCBI lineage: Eukaryota > Metazoa > Echinodermata > Holothuroidea > Aspidochirotida > Holothuriidae > Holothuria > Holothuria leucospilota. The sequence goes on along the minus strand of CM055973.1, from coordinate 13,019,781 downwards.
GATGTGTTGAGGGTAAAATATATTTTTTAGCTTGAAAGATCATTTTTTCGTTATTTCGAAATAAATTTTTGTCCCGAAACTAAAGAAGGAGCCCCTCACTTCTGACTTTTGGCCATCTTCTCAAGTTGACTTGAGAACCATTCGCATTAACCATATATCAGCGGGAAATTTGGCCATACAGACTGTTACTTCTGCCGTATGCATACTGTGCTAAGGTGAATTTCTGTTGCCTACGACCAGAATCAGGGCCCATGTAGCAGGGTGGGATGAAGCTTTCATATCACTTTAACTGTAAATGGGCCAATCGGCCCTGATATCAACAATGGACTGCAGGAATATAAAGCACAGTCACCCAATTGATTACAATATACACAGACACCTTATTCTAACTTTAAAGACAACTCTCTGATCGTGTTCTATCTAATAAGAACTTTAACGTTGTACAGAGTATCGTACCATCGTATCGACTAAAGACCCATACTTTGGTAGTGGCAAGATGGCGGACCGGTGCCTTCAATAATCTTGCCAAAAGCTCTAACAAGATATATTTATATAGAGATCAGTGTTGTTATCAGGTAATTCAGACCATTCATTCCAAAAGTTTTCACCTTGTAAAGCAGAAAGCTCAGAGAGGATTACATTATAGGAGTGTGTACGTAAGCACAAGAAGACTGAATAATGTCCACGACTAACATACGAAAAAGAAACTAACATATTATTTTTAGTACAGTATATAAGGGCTCGTCTGTTATTTTCATCATTTCATATGACGCTCACTTAAAGGTCCCTTTACCCTTTCCCCTTGATCTCTTATATGCCTGTATGATAAACAAAATGAAGAGTTGGAGAACTGTCTGAATCATTTCTGTATGCCGTATGTACGTGGCCTCTACTCTCTTCTTCTTATCTTTCTTTCTCTAAATCCCGTCGTCTCTTTCTCTTTCTTACTTTTCCTTATCCTTCCTTTCGTCCCGCTTTTGAGCTCGATATGAATTGTAGTCCCACCCACGGATCTTCAAGGGGAACTTTGTCCCCTTCGCCACCAACCATGAACGATATTCTGTTCTTAAGTTTCAGTCAAGGAATAATTTTTGAACCGCCCTCTTTCAACATGGTCTCTAAGACAATTACGACATGTTTTGCAAATAACAAAGGAAAAGTAAATTTGTAGAAACTAACTGAAAAGACTGTGTTTTTTATTAACGAAAAAATGAACTCAGTGAACACCTTGCAACAGAGACATAACAAACTTCAGATTAAATTAAAGGATGCTTTCTATTGAGTCGTTTTTAACTGCCCCAATAGATATGAAACGCATTTAACTCTATTTTATTTACTTAATTTAATGTACGTATTAGGGCAAGAAAAAAGAATAACCTGGACTACTCAATGTAAGCAAATGTATATTAAGCCAACAAAGAAGAGGGCATAGAAGCTCTCAAAAATATAATTGTCAGTAAATTGATTGCATCAAGAACTTGGTGCTGATCCTATTTCTATTTTTAACGCTAAAAATACAATTGGTTTCAACTTCTAGTTTTTATCCTAAAATCTGAACCCTTGTTTCGCCGTCCACATTTGTGTATGTTTCATTCAAGACAAATAAATCTGATGTTCTAAGTTTATTTTTTAATTAAAATTTAACTTTTTGGGAATTTCCAGAAACAAAAAAGTATTTCCAGATGTGTTTGAATTAAATTTTTTTCAAGGGCAAATTGTCTGACAGATTTCTCACACCTTCCTGGTTCAAAAGAAACATATGTTTATATCGTTGTCTGTATCAATCCAGACAAAAGATAATACAGGTTAGAACATATTTTTTTCAGCCTGTTCAAGGTTCAGTCAACATTGCTGTGTACAGTTCCAGAATAAATGCAAATTTCCCTGGAACGCAACTCAGATTTCCCGAAGGACAGTTAGTGATCACCGTCCTGAGGGAAGGGGGACACGGGGAAGGCGACTCTCCCCGTCTGAAGTTAGTTAGATGGGGTTTAACGACACACCAACACGAATGTGCAATATAGTGTCAACTAGAACGGGGAGTTGCAATTCAACTGGAAAAAGTAAAGATGGGGTAGACTTCAACAAAAAAGTCTAGGCAAATGCAAATGCGGGAGTCATGTCAAAAATTTCTATACAGGCCACTTTGCTTCAGAAAGCCCAGAATGACAGAAGGGTCTGTGTGCTCAAATAATGTCGTCAGATTTGGCTCAGTGTACTACTACGAAGTCAGAAATAAATGGTTTCAAGCACTGCAAATGAATGCGGAAGCCAAGCGTTTGACAGGTGTTTAATTACAAGTCCAATGCCTGTTCACAGCACACAACCTGCATTTTAATATTGAGTGAATCTTTCGAGCGGACGATGAAACTGTTCTTTCACAAATTTGCAGTTCATGATTACTCGCTCTCAGTATCGCGTATAACTACACAAATAGCATGATTGTTAAGCCTGAAGTGTTTTCTCTTAGGAAATTATTTTCTGTGCCCTATAGGTTGTGGAAGATTTTTTATCACAATTTAAAAAAATGTTGGATATCTATCCCGATCAATTTTTTTCACTGCACTCCCCACACTATTGACTACCACAGACAGTTGCAGATCGTTGTCGTGTCACTCCAAGATGCCGATTCTACATACTGCTGTATTTTAATGCTACCAGTTATGAAACACTTTATCGTGTAAAGGCGATAATATCCGACACTTTTTTTGACATTTCTCTTTTTTACATGTATTGAAACAAAGTCATTGCTCTTAGACCAGACCTTGTTGCTAGCATGGCTTCTGGCGCTATGACTTGGTCATTTTTTCAATGATAATTTTTTTTTTTGGTCAGTGGCAATTTCCCGCGAGTGGCGGCATTCACGCCAAATTTCCCGGGAAAGAGCTTCCCGAATTCCGTATTTTTTCCCGGTGTGGCTGTGTACAATGAAAAGGCAGTAGGTCAAGTGGAAAACACAAGAAACACAGACACTGCTAAGGACCAATGTTAACCATTTGAACAACACAGCAGAAGAAATGGAGGGAGCCCGGTTTTGATTATCAAAGCGGTTTAAATTTAAGTCTGAAGGCGACATGAAACATTTGGTATTAAATACAACTGAAGCAAATTATGGTATATTTGCTAAGCTCTGCAAGGTTAAGGGTAGGTCTGTTTCTTTTAATGGAACATAAATTGCATGAACTGCACTCACAAAAGTAACACATCAAGTGCTGACAACCTATGCATATTGCTTCGTATAAGCACAAGAAAAAATCAGCCAACTTAAGTAAGTTCCTGCTGCTTACTTTTTCTTTATTTCTATTCCGTTTCTGAAAGATTTAGTGTCTGGAATTGTGTCAATACATCTCCAGTTATATTTTTTTATGGCAGCACAAAAATTAGAAAAGAAGTCTTTTTTCAGATGTTGGCATCTCGATACCTTGCCTGCCGTAGTTGCAACACCCCTTGTGTCCCAAAGTGACAAGGCTCAATTTTGTATTGGTTAAGGTCATGCGCGTTAGGTGTTTTATATGCATTAATCATATATAAATATACATAGACCTATAGTTGTATATGTAAATGATATGTATAAATACATGTATATATATATATATATATATATATATATATATATATATATATATATATATATATATATATAAATATACATTACAAAAAATTAGTTCTTAAATATCTGCCCAATCACCCTTAAGATTGCTGATAAAAAGTAGACGTTTCGGATAAAATTTATTTCTAATAAAAGAAATAACTTTTTGTCAATTTCCAAAAACAACAAAGTATTTCCAGATTCATTTGAATTAAGGTATTTTCAAGTGCAAATTGTATGACAGATTCCTCACGCCTCCCTGGTTTAAAAGAACATTTGTTCATATCGTTGTTGGTACCAAGCCATACAAAAGATCATACAGTTTATAACATATTCTATTCAGTCTGTTCAAGGTTCAGTCAAAATTGCTGTTTACAAATGAAAAGGCAGTAGGTCAAGTGGAAAACACAAGAAACACAGACACTGCTAAAAACCAATGTTAACCATTTGAACAACACAGCAGAAGAAATGGAGGGAGCTCGGTTTTGATTATCAAAACGGTTTATAATTAAGTGTGAAGGCGACATGAAACATTTGGTATTAAATACAACTGAAGCAAATTATGGTATATTTGCTAAGCTCTGCAGGGTTAAGGGTAGGTCTGTCTCTTTTAATGGAACATAAATTGCATGAACTGCACTCACAAAACTAACACATCAAGTGCTGACAACCTATGCATATTGCTTCGTATAAGCACAAGAAAAAATCAGCCTACTTAAGTATAATTAGTAAGTTCCTGCTGCTTGCTTTTTCTTTATTTCTATTCCGTTTCTGAAAGATTTAGTGTCTGGAATTGTGTCAATACATCTTCAGTTGTAATTTTTTTATTGCAGCAAAAAAATTAAAAAAGAAGACTTCTTTCAGATGTTGGCATGTCGATACCTTGCCTGCCGTAATTACAACACCCCTTGTGTCCCAAAGTGACAAGGCTCAAATTTGTATTGGTTAAGGTCTTGCGCGTTAGGTGTTTTATATGCCTTAATTATATATAAATATACATAGACCTATAGTTGTATATGTAAATGATATATATATATATATATATATATATATATACATACATATACATTACAAAAAATGAGAAGTTCCAATAGATCTGCCCAATCACCCTTAAGACTGCTGATAAAAAGTAGACGTTTCAGATAAAATTTATTCCTAATAAAAGAAATAACTTTTTGTAAATTTTCAGAAACAACAAGTATTTCCAGATGCGTTTGAGTTAAATTATATTCAAGTAGAAAATGCCTGATAGATTTCTCACGCCTCCCTAGTTCAAAAGAAACATATGTTTATATCGTTGTCGGTATCAATCCAGACAAAAGATAATACAGTTTATAACATATTCGTTTCAGCCTGTTCAAGGTTCAGTCAAATCTGCTGTTTACAAATGAAAAGGCAGTAGGTCAAGTGGAAAACACAAGAAACACAGACAAATGCTAAGGACCAATATTAACCATTTGAACAACACAGCAGAAAAAATAGAGGGAGCTCGGTTTTTGATTATCAAAACGGTTTAAATTAAAGTCTGAAGGCGACATGAAACATTTGGTAATAAATACAACTGAAGCAAATTATGGTATATTTGCTAAGCTCTGCAAGGGTCAGGGTAGGTCTGTCTCTTTCAATGGAACATAAATTGCATGAACTGCACTCACAAAAGTAACACATCAAGTGCTGACAACCTATGCATATTGCTTCGTATAAGCACAAGAAAAAATCAGCCTACTTAAGTATAATTAGTAAGTTCCTGCTGCTTGCTTTTTCTTTATTTCTGTTCCGTTTCTGAAAGATTTAGTGTCTGGAATTGTGTCAATACATCTTCAGTTATAATGTTTTATTCCAGCAAAAAAATAAAATCAGAAAACTTCTTTCAGATGTTGGCATGTCGATACCTTGCTTGCCGTAGTTGCAACACCCCTTGTGTCCCAAAGTGACAAGGCTCCATTTTGTATTGGTTAAGGTCATGCGCGTTAGATGTTTTATATGCCTTAATTATGTAAAAGTATACATAGACCTATAGTTTTATATGTAAATGATATGTCTCTATATATATATATATATATACATAAATATATATATGTATGTATGTATGTATATATATATATATATATATATATATATATATATATATATATATTACAAAAATAAGAAGTTCCTATAGATTTGCCCAATCACCCTTAAGACTGCTGATAAAAAAGTACACGTTTCGGATAAAATTTATTTCTAATAAAGGAAATAACTTTTTGTAAATTTTCAGAAACAACAAAGTATTTCCAGATGCGTTTGAGTTAAATTATATTCAAGTAGAAATTGCCTGATAGATTTCTCACGCCTCCCTAGTTCAAAAGAAACATATGTTTATATCGTTGTCGGTATCAATCCAGACAAAAGATAATACAGTTTATAACATATTCGTTTCAGCCTGTTCAAGGTTCAGTCAAATCTGCTGTTTACAAATGAAAAGGCAGTAGGTCAAGTGGAAAACACAAGAAACACAGACAAATGCTAAGGACCAATGTTAACCTTTTGAACAACACAGCAGAAAAAATAGAGGGAGCTCGGTTTTTGATTATCGAAACGGTTTAAATTAAAGTGTGAAGGCGACATGAAACATTTGGTAATAAATACAACTGAAGCAAATTATGGTATATTTGCTAAGCTCTGCAAGGGTCAGGGTAGGTCTGTCTCTTTTAATGGAACATAAATTGCATGAACTGCACTCACAAAAGTAACACATCAAGTGCTGACAACCTATGCATATTGCTTCGTATAAGCACAAGAAAAAATCAGCCTACTTAGTATAATTAGTAAGTTCCTGCTGCTTGCTTTTTCTTTATTTCTATTCCGTTTCTGAAAGATTTAGTGTCTGGAATTGTGTCAATACATCTTCAGTTGTAATTTTTTTATTGCAGCAAAAAAATTAAAAAAGAAGACTTCTTTCAGATGTTGGCATGTCGATACCTTGCCTGCCGTAATTACAACACCCCTTGTGTCCCAAAGTGACAAGGCTCAAATTTGTATTGGTTAAGGTCTTGCGCGTTAGGTGTTTTATATGCCTTAATTATATATAAATATACATAGACCTATAGTTGTATATGTAAATGATATATATATATATATATATATATACTTTACAAAAAATGAGAAGTTGTTATAGATCTGCCCAATCACCCTTAAGACTGCTAATAAAAAGTGGACGTTGCAGATAAAATTTATTTCTTATAAAAGAAATAACTGTTGTAATAACTGTTGGCATATCGATACCTTGCGTGCCGTACTGGCCAGAGCGTTTGGGTCACAAAGGATCAAGATAATTGCTGTATTTCTCACGCCTCCCTAGGGTTCAAAAACAAATATGTTGATTCTGCCGTATAATCAGACAAAAGATAATACAGTATTATAAATATTCGTTTCAGCTGTAAGTTCAGTCAAAATTGCTGTTTACAAATGAAAAGGGAGTAGGTCAAGTACAAGACACAAGAAAAACAGACAACGCTAAGGACCAATGTTACTTTGAACAAACAGCAGAAAAAATAGAGGGAGCTCGGTTTTGATATCAAACGGTTTTAATTAAAGTGTGAAGGCGACATGAAACATTGGAATAAATACAACTGAAGCAAAGTTATGGTATATTTGAAGCTCTGCAAGGGCAGGGTAGGTCTGTCTCTTTTAATGGAACATAAATTGCATGAACTGCACTTACACAAGTAACACTCAGTGCTGACAACCATGCATATTGCTTCGTATAAGCACAGAAACATCAGCCATTAAGTATAATTAGTAAGTTCCTGCTGCTTGCTTTTTCTTATTCTGTTCCGTTTCTGAAAGATTAGTGTCTGGAATTGTGTCAAACATCTTCAGTAGTAATGTTTTATTGCAGCAAAAAAAGATAAAACAGAAACTTCTTCAGATGTTGCATGTCGATACCTTGCTTGCGTAATTACAACACCGCCTTGTGTCCAAGTGACAAGGCTCAATTTGTATTGGTTAAGGTCTTGGCGTTAGGTGTTTTATATGCCTTAATTATTAAAAGTACATAGTACTATATTTATATGTAAAATAGATATATATCCATATTTATAATATATACATGAAATTTATAGTTGATACTTAGACTTGATTTACAAAGATTCAGTATATAATTAATTTCTTAAAACTGAAATAAGAAGTTGCATAGATTTGCTCCCAATACACGTGTAAGTACAAGAATCAATTTATTGGTTTAGCATTCAGTTTCGATAATAATTATACTAAATAACGTGACAAAAATTAATGATTGATACCATTTCAAAATAAAATATATTTCCTGTGCTATTATTTATATTCAAACATAGAATCCTGTACGATCTACGCACCCCTTAGTCTACGAAATAGTTAGATTTTTTCAATAAAAAAGAATTACATATCTTTCACTTAATTCAGTATGACGTCAGCATATGGAAATGACTCCGGCATTGCAGTCTTTTCTAATGACGTGCAGTCATAGCTGTTTTCAATAGCGATGTAAAAAGAGACATGGCACTAATGATCTTCTTCCCATTTCTTTAAAATTTCAGCATTAAGAAATTCGAGGCTAGTTTTAAAATTTGCTATGAAAATTTTAGCTTTGTTTTAAATATTGTTCTCTCCAATTGATCTTTCATGAAGTTGATCCATCCAAATGATCTTAAATTGTTCCAGGTGCACTATGAAGCTTGTATATGTGCATCTCTGCTATTAAAATGAGCCTTAAGTATATTAAAACTGTGTATACCGTAACTAAGTGCACATAGGTGCACAGTATAGTCTTATGTCTTTTAAATAATACGTTATGACGTCAATAAGCCTTTCGAATGTGAATTTTTGTAAGTCAATTGTGCCACCGCTTTTTTAATAAGTCATCTGTTGGAAACATTGTTCAAACACAATGAATCCTTTACATTTCTTTTAGTTTTGAGCAGGTTTTCCTATCACTACGAAAAATATTCGAAAAGTAAGTTGTGAAGAAATTTCCTGACTTCATACAAAATGATATTTAGTGTGACGGTTAATGACGAAAGGTTAAAATTTCACATTTTTTCATTACGGCTGGTAACGAAAAGTCAACGAGATTAACGTAAGGGGTGCGTATAATCATTTTCATTTTAAAAATGCATCAAAGATCCTAGTTGATCTAGGTACTAAGATAAGAACTTCGAGAGCAAAAGCATGATTACCTTCGGAAACAAGCTTCGAGGAGTCTAAGGAACGCTGGATCTCCTTCCTAACACCCCTTGCTTAAACACTGCCTGTAATTTGTTCCTTATAAAAACCTCATTGTACAGACTGTTCCGAGAAAATGATGTTCAGTGTAAAGAAGACATGTCAAAACGATGGTTTGGGTTGATTCTCCGCTTTTATCTGTGTTTACGTGAAACTTACAAGTTACAAGTCTTAGAGGAAATCTTTAGAACATAACTCAATAAGTAACACAGAAAATGTAACAACTTGGAACCGACGCAGAAAACTGTTAACCACACCCTTCAACAGTACATTCTTTTTAGTTTGCATCTTCATCATTCGAATTAGGTTTTCAGCATATTCAATATTTAAATCAATTTCATCAAAATTATTTCAGTCATCTTTGTAACAAAGTTTCTTGTAAAAACATAGAAAAATAACATCATTGTTAATCATCTGACCAATGGGAAGGACCGTAAAATAATGATTTGTGGTTATTCTTGGCCCTATAGGATTTCCAGGCCATGAAATCTTATAGGGACAATCCTATAGGATTTCTTTCAGCCCAGGACTCGAAAGGGCATTGTAGCAACCCTTGGTTCTTCTGTTTAGACATCAGCCCATATGAATGGTTCTACTAACAGTCATAGTAAAGTACCCAGACATATCCATATGTGTGCCCTGAACGTGTGTGGTGTACGTATTTCTGAAAATAAAAAAAAAGAAAAAAACAATTTGAGTATGGAATTCTACAAGAGTGTGAAAAGTTTTGATAAAGTTTGTCTATTTAAAGTGAATACAAATCTATCTGGTGACATTCATGAAATCGTAGTCCTAGTTTCTAATGTATTGATAAGAAAATACTGTGAAATAGAAGACACCTGTTCAGATTCAGCCTTATGGTTAAAATTTGATCGTAAACATTTGTATACAAGTTTATCCTTTGTGCACTCTACGTAACACATAAGGGATCAAACTACCATTGCAAAGACGTACCCGATGACATAGTTAGGGACTGTTCATCTATTCAAGTCAAGTTCAATTTTCAATTTTATCTTGAGTGATTTTAGTTCCAGTACAGGTGCTCTAGATGACCTTATTGATCTGGCATAGTCGTAAGAAGCAGGGACTGGGGTTAAGCCCGACGGTCAAAACTCTGGTGGGAGGGAAAAGTTCTTCCGCTCCCTCTCAATCCATAGACGAAAACCCCTTATTGGTTTTCTTTGTAAAACAAGTCAAAACTTCCAGTAAGATGCCCTAAAATTGCCCAATATGTTGCACTAAATTACAACTAAAGACCCGCAAATATATTTTTTCACTCAGACCTCGCCCAGGACGACCGTCTGAAACAACTTTAAGCCCCCCCCCCCGCCGTCTCAAAAAGCTTCCTACACCTATGTGATCTGGAAAATTTGATATCACCAGGAGCGGACATTAATGCCTCATGCAGTTATAAATTGATTGAACAATAGCAGGACTCTTGATTAACATATAGTGAATGGTCGAGTCGTTAGTGACAAAGGGATTGGTAGAGTAACATGTGATAAAAAGAGTGTTATTGATTATGCTATTGTTCTGCAAAAATGTTTACACAATTTGTTGATTTTAATGTCAATGATATTGATAAAATTTTGTCTGACAAGCACAGGGCGATCAGTATCAAAATTAAAGGTAAAGATAATGCTCGAACTGTTAATTCTCAATTTTCAGCATCGAAAGTGATAAAAAACGTATAACGGCTGATTGAAAAAATGAAAAAGCTAATGAGATCCTGAGTTTTCCTGTGATCCTGTGATCGTAATGATAACAGAGTCATAAAAAAGCTGATTCCTTGGATGTCCAAAATATTAGACAAAGCCAGCTCGATGATGCTATTTCGAATATCAATAACATTTTCCTAGAAACGGCCGATAAGGCTGGAATTGTAAGGGCTGTAAAAAGAAGTTTTCCACTAAGACAGCAATGGTTTAATAGAAGTTGTAGAGAAATGAAAAAGAAATACCTAAAAGCAAAACATTTGTATGAATCTTTGAATGATATTCATCGATAAAAGAGTATGTGTACAATACCCCCCACCCCCCCCCCCCCCAAATAAATAAATTAATCCGATGTACATACGAAAGATAAAACAAAACTATTTTGGTAAGTTTCATCCACATTTAAGGGGTTTTAAGTCTAAGAATCCTAAAGACTACTGGACTGTTACAAATAGGGCAACTGGTAATTGTAACAGCATTACGTTACAGACATTTGGAGATCACTGTCAAGAGCTGAATCATACAGAAACGTCCTCTGAGGAAACGAGCAGGTTTATCCCGGATTCTTTTTCCCCGTAAAACCTGAACGTGATTAAAGTGATTAAAGTAGCCAGAGTTCAAGTAAATAGGTCAAAAATTATAAATCGGTTGGAGCTGATCTAATTATTGATGAATTTTAGAAATATAGTTCCAAATATGTGATATCTCTTATAACTAAATTCTTTAATGGTTTTCTGCTCCCTGTATTGTTCCAACTGCCTGGACAGTTGGGTTGATCGGGTCAGTTTATAAGGTTTAAGACTTCCTGATGACGTTGAAAACTACCGCGGTATACCTCTGCTACAAAAACATATGTTTTATTTTGAAGAACAAGTACACGTCAGAGTTTAATCACGTATGTTCCTCCACATATTATCTAATAACATGCTCTGATATTTTCAAGATCGCTGATAAACCAACCATTGCCATAACAAAGATTTTTAATTGAGGATCCTCGATACATTTCCCGAAAACAAATCTTTCTAAAAATGAATATTGAATATGAAAAAGTAGAAAATGGCAGAAACTTTCTACTTATACCCAGGTGATGCGATGAATGTTTCTAAGGCAGTGGTTTTCAAACTTTTTGAAGGTGAGAGCCATATGTACAGGCTGAAAAGATATCAAGGACCGCAGGGGATATTAGAGATTCCAAAGCTAGCTGTATTTACGGCGAAAAGGCGCAGAGTTATGAAGTTTTCATAGAACTGGCTCCTTAAAAGGCCGGTTTGCACTTTTGCAGCGTCCAACAGGAACAATCCGACCTCAGCCCCAACCGTGCTGGGGCTGAGGTTAGAAAATTTAGCTTTCCGGGAGCTCTTAATGGCAGGAAAATGCACTCTTAACCACAAATTTGCCTCTTTGATTAGGGATGGCGTCAGATGGTGGCCAAGCCCCTTTTATGCTGAGATTGCAGAAAAGATGGCAACAGCTAATTTTGTCGCGCGAAGAGTGCCGAAAATTTTTGTGTTACTATTGAAGACACTATGGAGATCTGCGGTTTTTGTTGAGCAATCTCAGGGCAAAATCAAGAAATTCCTTGCTGCGGCTGGTCTTTGTCGGGGACTACATACTACATCGTACCCATTAAGGCATCCCAACGAAAATGGCGTTTCCCCAACGTTAGAGGTCATGGCCCAATGCAATCCCCTACCTGGCGCCCCGTCTACAATTCTGCGCCTAGCATGCGTGAGTTACCATGTATACCACGCTTCGGTTTGGGCTATAGGAGAAACGTTTGGCATTCTAACTGAGTAGGGTTGCCGACGAAAACCGCACTCTGAAACGGATGAAGTCACAACAGTTCTGCATTTATCCCTCCTAAGTGGCCATGTGGCATATGAGGAAGCCCTTGACTTATTCTCAAAAGCGGTCAGATAGAGAATTGGGTCGGCATACCAAAATGGTGAAAGTAGCTTCAAGTTGATTGGGTGATTTTGTTCCATTAAACTGTTTCACTGAGCTGTGGAAAGGGCGAGCGCATATAACACGTCGCAAACACATTGTTAGTACCAAAAAGTGACTTGCAGAAATATTTATTTCCGCACTAATCACTCAACACACGCAAGAGCGTCAACAGCGTTTGAAAAGTGGACTGTCACAATCTTGACAAAATATCGCCAAGACCTAGCAGCAAGGTCTGCTTATGGGGCTAGAAAAATGGATTTTAAAATATCTGAGGTGAAATCTGAGGAGTTTTTTACCATTTTAATCCATTTAATGGATATTTTTACCATGCTACCTGCTATTTTGTTCAGGTTTTGGAAAAAAAAGGGGGGGGGGCAAACGATGATATCCCCCACTTTCAAAGTTGGGCCCCACCTGTAGTCTCCCATGAACGTACGTTCAACACGATACGTTTTTCAATTGTACAGTCACCTCACATCGCAATAAAATTTCCGAGATGTAACTTTGCATTAAGCTTTGTCACTACAAATACAACCGCTGCATAACTATATACGGTATCACCGTGTGCATAACATGATTGTCAATAACACGGCACACGAAATAAGTCTTGGCTAGATATAACTGAGCAAGGAATATGTCGTACAACCTGCTACCTAGGCAACCTAGCATCCTTCAGGAGAACAAACTTAGAAGAAGTTAATTTTAAGTTAATTTCCAACTTTGCTACGTTTTATTCTCGTCACATATGAACTTTCTAAAAAGGTAAAATAAATTCAGGGTCCGGGGCCGCGTTTGAAAATCACTCCTTTAAAGTATCGTCGCCTTGCAGTTTTTCTCGTTAAGTTATGCGATTCATCCAATTATTTGTTCCTCATCGAAATACCTATTCAGTTTGTCAAATGTAATGTTTGTGCATGGCGGATTTGCGTACCTTAATGGTATGAACTGAAACGCACATATGCGGGTGAAGACAGTGTCCCTTTAAGGTCGGGGCAGACTAGCACGCACAAAGTGGCTGAGTGAACGAGTCACAAACTCACCAAGCGGGCGAAGAATGAGTTCAGCCGAGGAATATAAACCCAGCCTTACTCACTGCCCAACTTAGCGAGGAGCTCCGGTAAGTTATTTATTATTGCGCAGCTGTTGCACTTCACCCAAGAGATTTACATCGTGGCTCAAGTAGTGCGGAGTGCTGAGCTAGAACGGATCTAGTACGCATTGTTCAGTAGCCCATCGCGTTGTAGCCGGAAGTTGACTCTAAGGTAAAAATCCAGGTAGCAGTTATGAGTGTGCTTAGGCTAAAGGATCAGATAGTTTTCGCATTAGGATAAGGGATCCAACAATTCCTGCACTTTTCCCAGTAATCCCGAATATCCCTCACCTGCTGGGAAATTTAGTTGGGGAGAAGTTAGACTTTTTGTGTCGCAGCTTATTAAGACCCCTATCTCTTTAATTAAAGTTAACCCAAACCCGATCCAAAATGTTTCTTGAAGGATCTCCGTCCCCTAATTCCGAGACCTAGTGCCAACGCTGCAACGGGTACCCTACAGCCATTTCAGCCAACTCGGACTGTTGGGTATTATTTTCTATGCCACTTCTAGTCTCCTTTAATGGCGGGTTCAGGGAAACTACCAGATTTTTGAGTTTTGAAAATAAATCACATAACGATTGATATTTTTTGATCTGAAAAAGGGCTAAGATAATTCCACAAAATGTTGTTTACAGCTGTTACCTTCTAAGTCACGGTTCCTTCTCCAGTCCTCATAACACCATTGGGAAGGTCACGGCCCGTTCACTATACAGAGAAAAGAACAAACCACGCCACTTCACATTCTAATCTTTCGATGACTTTGACTAGTAACAAACCCGGGAAATAGCTGATAAATGATGCACCTTTATAGTAAATATTACACAGCCAGAACGAATTTGTTCTATTCCGACGATTTAAAAGCTGGACTCAACTCCTACCTGAGGGTACACATTTTTCCGCCGGGTAAATTTTAAATTGACTTCAGAGCCGTCGGAATGGGTGGGGAGGGGGGCGTTATCTTTGCCAAGGGAAATATCCAAACGTCGTTCATGTAGTAGCGGCATCTATGATCATGGCGTATTTTCGAGAACACTTCGTGGAGACCCGAGATGCACTGGTAAATGTTTTACAAGCAGGCATAGATGTGTGCAAGGTTTCTTAAATAACATTTGGTCAACGGAAGAGACCAAATGTTTCCGTAATAATTTTGGGGTGAAAAGGCTTTAACTCAAGGGTTAGTTCATAATCACACAAAGGCTATCATCTGACGGGCCTGACGGCCTCCATTTTACCAGGTTCGTGACGCCCGTAAAGAGACATCCGATACATATGGACAGAAGGTCACGTAACCAACACGGTCGTCACCACCCATACAGCAAGATATAGTTCCCATATCCTGCTCTATGTCACCGTCCGATCTAATTCAGGCTCACCAAGATGGTTACCTCACTACAGTCATATTCGTAACTTGACGATGAATCTGTCATTTTCAAAGGCTTTGTGTCTTTGCTCCAAGAATATATATATATATATATATATATATATATATATATATATATATATATATATATATATATATATATATATATATTGATCTGACATGAGTTCCAGCAGCACTGATACCCAAAGGGGTTAAGGGGATTTCTTTTATCAGGGGGTCGCTGCAGAATATTGTACAGGACTTAGTAGAAGTGAAATGCATAACGTCCTCGTTTAACTAAGAGTATGTATGTAGCCTACCCACTAACATTTTTAAAGTACTGTTTCAGAGGTTAGAAAAAGAACTTTAAAGTCAAGAATATGATCGGCGCTATATTGCTAATGAGCAATGAATCTGGGTCCCTTTTGTAAACTTTTCCTAGTTTATTGAAACATCTTACAAACGTTTATGCTATGCTGGCACTTGCACTTGACTTGCTTTAATCAGAGGGAAGTTACTTTCCTGTTACTTTTTTATTTATTATTTTGAAACAAGCTGTGATTTTGTTCATGAAGAACTGTTGTCCAGAGTCCTACGATTTATTGGCAAGATTTCGTTACAAAGTTAGTGCCAAATTACTACTACATGTTTCTGCCATGAACCTTCACTAAGTCAGTTCAATACTTTTCACAATTTCTATGAAAGATTCAGTTTACATGTTATAGTTGTGACAAAGAGATCTTTTTATATCTGCAGATGCAATAATTAATTACTCAAGGTGGCAGAAGCCCAGTCTACAAAGACCACATAGCTACGATGTAAAAAAGCGAAAGCCCGATAAGCAATTATCGGACCAAACTGCATTCACTGAACTTCCCTCTGACCCCACTATCGACAGCCAAGCATTGGTTAAGAAGACTTTAACAAACCTTATTAAAAACAATCAACTTCCTAAATCAGCAACGTCACTACTCCACCCTTGCCCACAAATCTCCAATTTCTATCTGCTGCCCAAAATCCACAAGGCCAACAACCCTGGTAGACCCATCGTTTCTTCCCACAGCTGCCCCACCGTTCTAATTTCTGAGTTTTTGGACTCTGTTCTCTTCCCGTTGGTATCAGCGTTACCGTCTTTTGTTCAAGACACTCCTCATTTCTTAAGACTTATTCAAGACTTTGAGTTTCCCGAAAATTGCGGTGAACGTCTGCTATTCACCATGGAAGTATCTAGTCTCTACACATCCATCCCCCACCATGCTGCCTTGTCAGCTATCCGCCATTACCTGGACCAACGACAAGGCCCCCAAATTCCTACAACTACTCTCCTTCGCTTGACGGAACTTGTTCTCACCCAAAACTGTTTCCAGTTTAATGGGCCCTTTTTCCGCCAGGTTAAAGGAGTAGCCATGGGAACCAAAATGGGTCCTTGTGTTGCTTGCCTAACCATGGGCCACTTTGAAGAACAACTTTTTTCGCAGTGCACCGGTTCTCACCCTTTCCTTTACATAAGGTATATTGACGATATTGTGGGAGTAGCAACAGGGACCCGTCAAGATCTAGAATCTTTCATTCAATTTGTAGGATCTTTCAGTCCATTTTTGAAATTCACACATTGTATTTCTGACACTTCAATGGTTTTCCTCGACCTTCAATTGTCAATTTGCGACCGTAAAATCAAGTCAAACCTACATTTTAAACCCACCGATTCCCATAACTATCTTTTGTACCCATCTAACCATCACAAATCCTGTACCAAATCCATCCCGTACTCACAACTTTTAAGGGCCAGAAGGATTTGCTCAGAAGATTCTGATTTTTCAGCCGCTTCAAAAAATATACTATCATTCTTTGAGAAGCGTCAGTATCCCACCAAAACCCTTACCGGTGCTCTACATAGAATCCAAGGAATCAACAGAGCGGAGGCTTTGAGTAAGAAGTCTAACACGTCCACTAATCTACGCATTCCTTTGGTAATTTCCCATCACCCATCGGTACGCCCAATCATTCGTGCCATTTACAGGAATATAGAGACTCTTCGAAAAGACCCTTCAACCCGTGACCTTTTCCCCGAGCCCCCCATTACGGCCTTCAGAGTTGAAAAGAACATTTCCAAGCACTTAGTTCGGGCTTCCCATCCACAACAACCAACTGACAACACCCCAGGCACATTTCCCTGTGGTCGTAATAGGTGCATCACATGCCCAGTGGTTGGCAAGAACATATTCATTAATATTTTGGGTTCTAACGGCAACAGATTTAGTGTGAACCAACACTTTACCTGCACTTCCACAAACTTGGTTTACATTTTAGTTTGTGGACGTTGCAATTGCCTGTATGTGGGAGAGACCAAACGTCGCCTGGCTGACCGAATCACTGAACACCTCAGGTCCATAAAACAAAACCTTCAAGGTTATCCGGTCGCCACACATTTCAACCCCCCATCACCGTGCTCAATTAAAGACTTGGCCGTTACTGCAGCCTTGATGTGCAGAGGTTCTGACCGTGATCGTCAGACCGCCGAAAACCGGCTTATCATGAAACTCGGGACCCTCTCCCCACACGGTCTTAACATTAGAATGGACCTTTTCTAACCTGTTCCCCTTTTCATTACTTTTTACCAGCTTTTTCAGCCTTCTTTCGCTTTTTTAGACCGTGTTCGTTCTGTGCGACTGTTTTGTTCCTGCCTTTCTTCAATGTGTTTCTTCTCTATTTCTACTTCTTTGTTGTTCAGTTGCATTTCTTTGCCACCTAATGAAGAGTCTATACTCGAAACGTCGTGGAATTTTCCGCAAACTTTTAGCACTTTTACAACCTTTATCGACCTACATACTACTATTGTGCTCCGCAGTATTTCGACCTTATTATTTAAAGCTTTTCGCTCAATTTCGCTGCGATTTTAAGATCTATTTTGACTGATTAACTTGGTAGATTTTTGTACACTCTTCGTAGCGAACTGCGTATGGTTTGACCGTGTTCTTTTACGAAGTGTGCTTTTTCACAAGCTGTCTTGGTACATAAGCAAACCTTTCCAGTACACATTTTTGGCACGTTCAATTTTTTCCTTTATGGTTTTTCTCTTTGATTTCATTCACCAGAGTTCTCGTTTTTTAGCATCCCTTTTTTTCATCGTTTCCACCATGCCAGACTTAAAACATTTCACTTCGAGCCTTCGTAGGAATTTTACCCGTGACATCGCCCACTACCCAGCCCACTGTTTTCCCATTATTTATTCCCTTGCTATGGCTACCTTCGGCAAAACCAGATTCGCTAGTCATATTAATTTCCTGGGCACTTGCCTTCGTAAAAACGTTATTCCACGAGGTTTTAAACTAAACTTTCACTTACAGACCGTGTCCGATTTTCACTTTCGTCGTGACACCTCTCGGTATTTACGTTCGTGCTCGTTTAGTCTCATGCGCTCGACCATCCGTAGAGTGGTTCGAACGAAAGCCGGATTTGATCGCACTATTCAAGACCAAGGGTCTCTCCTATTTAACACCTTACCAGAAGCTGGAGAAGTGCGCTTCCTTATTCACGTTTACAACGGTCGGCTTCATAATTTTTTGCTTGATTCTAAAGCCAAGACTTTAGCAAGCCTGTTGCCTGACCCACCCTCTACTCATACCCCACCCAGTGATACCACACAAGCACAGGACACGAAGTTTGTGGTCACCATCCCCCCCCCCCCCGATCGGGAGCTTTCCTCTTCTGAACGCTCAGTCTTAGCTAAAGGCCTGAACTTCGTTCCCTTGAACCCCCTCCCTGATGATTTCTCAATCCGCAGAGATGTTTCTTCATTCTGCAGGAAACTTCGCCTCCGACACCATTTTGGCATCACAGATCAGCCAGACAATACGAGTCCAGAAGATTTTTTTGAACACTTTAGGCTCCACCCGTTCTTCCTGGACACCTAAATCTGGAGAAAACAACATCCTAGGCTCCGTTATTGAATCCATCAAAAAGGATGTTGATCGTCTTCTACCCCCAAGAGAACTGCCCTTAGCAATCTTTCCCCAGAGGAACGAGAGGCTCTCTTGTTACTCAAAAGAAACAAGAACCTCATCATCAAACCAGCTGATAAGGGTGGAGCCGTGGTGGTTTGGCAGAAGGATTTGTACGTAGCAGAGGCCGATAAGCAATTATCGGACCAAACTGCATACACTGAACTTCCCTCTGACCCCACTTCCGACAGCCAAGCATTGGTTAAGAAGGCTTTAACAAACCTTATTAAAAACAATCAACTTCCTAAATCAGCAACGTCACTACTCCACCCTTGCCAACAAATCTCCAATTTCTATCTGATCATGTCTGACAGTCAGACATGATCAAGACCAGCGGGTTAAATATTAACTTAATATTACTGCCAGTTAAGCTAAACATCAATATTCCTTCTATCTACAGTAATAGTTTGCATTGCTAGTTTCTATGAAGAAAGCATAAGATGGTACATGAGGTCACTGTTGTCCTGTTCTTTCTATCTCTGTGTCAAGTAACGGCAAAGAATAGCTTGTTCCATTTTCCGCTTCCACCAGAAGAATTAACATGTGAGCCTACACTTCAGACATGGCTTATTTGCAATCTATAGCAAAATGTGAATGCTGCAATGTACTTTTACAATTTTTAAATGTTCTCATGTTCATTTTAATGCGTACTGCACTGCAGTGGATCAGTGTTCTTACAGAGAAATGGAAAGACTACATTTTACAGTGGAATGTACTGCCTGCTCCTAATTGGTACAGCAATCTCTCAGAACCAAACAATAGTTATTGAACAAATGAATGTGACTTTAAAGAAGCTGTAATCAAAAAGGGATTAAAGGCATAGTGACAATCACAAACTTTCAGTCAAGCCTTTACAATATCCCTGTATATTAGCATATGATCAATGATGCTTCATTATTCACTGCATAATTTTCACATTTGTTATTGGTTCAATTAAGTCCCATCTAAACGATCATATATCTGTATGCTGATGTTCATGAACGAATACGTGATCTAAGACAGGCTCTCTAACATGTGTGAAATAGTTCAAATTTCAGCTGCATGTTTCATCTTTCCAAAATATGTTCAAAGCATCCAAAAGCGTTTTGGTCTATACTTATCATGTACCCGCTACGCTTGGTCCAGGTAAGAGAAATCATTGCCTAGATCGTGCATTAATCGATTATAAGAATATTCTGTAAAATATAAGAACTAAGGACAATGCAAGCCTGGTGAGTTTTGGACCCAATTATAGGGCTCATGAAAATCGCACATATTGTACATCGTGCTATATACTCCAAGCTGAAATGGATGGACAGATGTATGATCCTGAAGACCGGTCTTCAATGTAAGACATAGGACTTCTTGAATTTTCACAGTCTCTTAACTGATTAGTCTTCTCCACAAAAGGCTTGTAGAGATGTTCCAGGAGGGTTTTACATAGTTCGAAACAAGAGAGTTAACTTACCATCCCTAGTACTTTGACCATCGATTATCATTAACTACATTGTGAATGCATATCGTGCAGTAGCAGGGAGCACTATATTATTTTAATTTTCTTACGTCAATTGGGGAGTTGCCAATCGATGAGAATAGATGTAACTTAAGTAATCGCTATGTCTACAGATACACTTTACAATAAATCTTCCATGATCAAGAGACAAATAGGAATTTGTCCAGCACAAGGCTAAGTGTCTTCACTGAGTGAACCATTTTCTTACTCCCATCTCAAAGTGTTTCACAAAAAACTGTCTGTAAATGTGATGTTGGAGACGACAGTTCATTACATGCAATGCCAGTCTGCACCTTTCAATTGGGTCTGACTTGAAATCACACTAAGTGTATCATACAAACAATTACAACTTTCCAGATATCTCTTCATAAAATAACAACCATATAATAAGGAGCACAAAAATAATGTCACTTTAAATACTTTTCATTCCTGTCCGGCCTCCACATGTTCCACACTGCATTACAGCAGTATCGCCAGAGTGGGGTGGGGAGTCTTAATCCATACGGTAAAATATGTAATCCAAACGACCTTCAGTCGCCCGCACGACCTGCTTAATTTAAGTTTGCTCATAAGAAGGGAACATTCTTCAATAAAACCCTTAAACTTTCCAAGTTTTCTTAAAAAAGCCCAAATTTGATACATTTTCTTCCATAAAAATCCAGATTTTTCAATTTTCTTCAAACACCTCGAAAATTTCGAAACTTTCGTTAAATAAGCTAAAACATTTTCTGAGAGGTGCGTCGAGAATTTTGCATTTTACATCCTTTGGCAATTCATTGCCTTTGTAGTGGCTTCAGGTTGCTTCGCCTCCGTTGGGGAGCTTTCCTCCCCTGTCGGGCGAATCCTGGAGACACGACTGCTGCATTATCACTATTCTCACACGGAGTATTCTTTTTAAACTAACTGCCATAGCAAGAATTATTCATTAAGGTTTCTAGTGCAAGGCTTGAGTCTGCGTTATGTTACATCAGGTAGCTTTTATTGGTTGCAAAATATTGCAATGTTTACTGACATTTGAAATCACCACAATAGCCAGGTGTAGCTCATTTATGTTAAATCTATGTCAGTCGTGTACTTGGTTTATTCTTTATTAATGCATCTGAAACTTTGGAAGATATTGTTAGCTGCTAATGCTGGTGTAGCTACATTCTGCTTGTGAACTGTTTTACTTTCAAAGTTTGGACACACAGGTCTTGGATGAAAATAGTTAATCACACCGCCTACAATGAATTGTCTGTAATTTACGAATAAAATGGTAGACCACAAGTATTTCCAAGGTACATTAAAAAACTTAACCAACACCTCATAAAAGCTGAACATGCAAGAATATCTGTAATATGATTCCTTGCTGAGGGCACTGAGAGGAAGCAGTACCTGCTGTATATATCAAGGTCTTTCACCCTACCAGGCAGTGCCAGGGCTATGCTCGGAAGTGGTTGCATACTTACAAGATTTAGACGATATGACCCCTGGTGAATTCAAATGCCCTTCGATTTTCATCAATCACAAAAAAGGACCTACCATTTCATCCCACATATATAAATAAGAACATGTTCATACCTCTAAAGACAACTGGTAGCTGCACTTTAAGTGAAATTAACTTAAATACTGTAATAGCTTTGCCCTGGTTGGTCAACGATGCCAGTTGTTTCTAGTTGCTTAGCATAGTGTTTTGTGGCTATATGACCTTGAACAATTAAAAACCAGTACAAGCTACTGTAGCTTTGCTTATACAGATTTCATTTAAAACTTGGAAAAGGTACAAGTAAATCTAATAAAGAGGATGTTACTCCTCTGGTCAGATAGAAGGACTTTAAATGTGAAGTATCTACATGCTAAGTGTACATGATCAACACCTACTGTACAGACATTTATTATACTTCGGCACAAGTGAGCAAAAAATACCAGATTCGATATGCAATGCACACGTACCCTAAATTTTGATACGGCATGTAAAGATAACATCATAGAAGACTGTACTTGCCATTTGAAAACGAAGTCAACTACACATTTTGAAGACGAAACTACCTTTCATCACATTGCCAAAATTATCCTGAGAACAATTTAATCATTTTTATCTAACAATAATGGAGGCATCATTCACCTCATTTAGTCACTATTGCTACTGTCCCCTGTCTTCTATATTATTACCTGTCATATTATGAATTTAAAATATAGTCATGTTGCTTTTCCTTCTACTTTGTGTTCAACAGAGAAGTACTTTGGTGCACATAAAAAACTTTTCGTCAAAAACAGACTTAGCATTAACCTGTTTGTTACAAAAGGCAAGAGGAATAACAGAATAAACAGTTGACATTTCCAAAGTGCCATGCATTTACCTGCATTTCTACAGGTTGGACATAAGGCAATGTCTGAACCCCCCCCCCCCAAAAAAAAACTGCTCTTTGACACATGTTACAGGAGGCAAAGTGTGGAAATGTGTGGTAAAGTGTGGTGCAGAGTAAAGTAAATGCAATAATTTTATTACACTGGCCTTGTTTGTCACACTTTTTTTCTGATTTGCCACATGTGTCTACTTGACACAGCTTCCCCCAGTTTGATCCACATTTCAAGGTGTGACAATCATGCAGGGAAAAGCTTGGTTCTACGTGTCATATTGGTTCCAATACCACATGGGTCATCATTAATAACCACACTTTTTTCCTTATGTGTTTGTATATGCCATGCCACGTGTGATTATGTGTGTTCCTATGCAGCATGTTACAAGCTTCTTTGTGAGGGTATGCATCTTTTGAATTTGATGGCATCCAAAGCAGAGCCCCCAATCGAGAATGTTGGTTCTTTCCACCAATAAAACGTGTGCTTGGGGTGATAAAAGTCTCCGTTTAGAGATGTCTGAGACTGGTTTGCTTTTCAATCTATCAAAACAAAAATCAGCGTACATGTATATGCTTTACAGGAGGTAGTAGTTCACCATGCATCAAGAGAAACATTCATTTTAGTGGCTCGTATTATAAAATATTCGATTTTGAAAGGACTGCAGTGTCTGTTCAAGCATATTTGTAGTTCACAGGCTGCTGACATGTCACATGTTGTAGTCTATGTAAACTTGGAAACTTTGGAAATCACTCCTGGGACCCACACCTTGAAAGAGCTGTGCACAATTGACTCTAAGGCAGAATTTCTCCATGTTTAGACTGTTTTCATAATGACCCTCCCCTTATTGTAAATAGCAGTGGACAATTATTTGAAAAACATAAATTGTGTTTCACCATTAGAATAAAAACACAGGTGATGCCTTTTCTGACTTTTAATTTTTACTTCCACCTTGTTACCAGTGCAGTACAAAGCCTAGGACCATGAAAACATTTTCTGTCAGACTTGAAAATGAGTAACTGTAAATCTCTCTGTATCCATACGGCTACTGTACATACAGTTCATGAAGGGACTAAGGATGTGCCTGGTGCTAAGTCCATTATTTGCTTTACTAATACTGTTACTTTAAACAGTCAAAGTGTTTAAACAAAGTAATATAAAGTAGGATGAGGGACCAGGGAATTTGTAACCTGGCACAGTCGCCTTTTGAAAATTCCAGTCCCTCCCATGCAAGGTCAATCCCTGAGCAAACAAACTTGCCCCTACAGAAAATTGACCCTTTACTATAACACAAGGGCTGCTCTTTTAGTATATCTTGAAGGCTTTGCAAACCAACTTTGACTAATCAATGAC
Organism: Holothuria leucospilota; assembly: GCA_029531755.1. Classification (NCBI taxonomy): domain Eukaryota; kingdom Metazoa; phylum Echinodermata; class Holothuroidea; order Aspidochirotida; family Holothuriidae; genus Holothuria; species Holothuria leucospilota. The sequence continues at coordinate 12,995,656 of CM055973.1, read as the reverse complement.
TATATTGGACAGTCTCCTACATTTAGAGGCAATTAAGATGCTAAGAGGCACATGCTTCTAACTTTTCCAGTCATGCACAACTCTCATATCGTCTGTGAGACTTCATGTTCTTATAGAAAACTGTTGTGGAACTTTAGATTGACGTAAACCTACTTTTATTAAAATCTTGTTTGATTGAATTTCCATGCTGCTCCATTTACCAGTGAAGCTAGGAAGGAAAAAAATAAAATGAAAATGAAAATGTTCAAGTCATATACACGTCTGTCGGAGTACATCATTGTCTAAGGAAGAATTGCATATTAGATAATTAGGTTTTATACCTACAGTTAATCCAGAACAGTTACACTACATACAGGTATGGTCGGTCGGTAACAGTGTATCATCCAGCCAGATAGGGTGATACTCTATTTCTTCTCAATAAGCCTGCAATTTTTAAACATTACCGTATGGGATATTCCCTCACCTGCTGGGAAAACCTTTAACTAAAGTTGACTTTTATATTGCAAATCAGAGAGGCCACCTCCTTTGACAAAAATCCTGAACCGTTCTTTGAATGGGAACCCCCCCCCCACATACACAAAAAAAGATGAAAGAAAAATTCAGAGACCTATACCACCAGCATTGCTACCTGGTACTGCATGTGCTGTGGGCTATCACCTTTCAGCATGAACTTCCCCATGGAGAAAAAGAGAACTGTAATAGTATCAGTTTTATCTTCAGTTCCTGGACTGTTATCTAGCGCAGACACTTCGTGCTAACATGTGTGTTTGAATGTAAGATTACGGTCATAAGTTGATCCGAGCTCCTTAGGTTGGAGTACTGTGTAAGCACTGTCTGGTCCTTATGCAAATACTATCAGCAATTGGTAATGAAAATTTGTAAGATTTTAACATTGATGAAAGAGAGATAGCAATTTCAATGAACTTTGATGCTTTTCTGTTTGAAGAGAGCCCCAAGTGAGTGTATTAGTGATTAGTACATAGTATATGGGCATATTTATTTTGCCACTCCCCCCTTCAAGAGTAAGTGCCTGTAAAGATATACCATTTTTGGGGGGGGGGGTTGTGATACATGGGTCCTCAGATCAACTTTAAAAAAATACAGTGAAACCTGATCACACCAATATGACAAAGCACAAATTTAGGTTCATTGAACTTTCGGTGTCGTTGTAAGAAAATCGTGAAATTGAAGTAAAATAAATCAGTGAAACGGTTAGACATTCCCCACAACTGTAAATGTGTGCATCAAACACATCCCAAAGAAAGGAAGTCATATTTTCAAATCATCTGGTTGGTGCACAGCAAAAGTGGAAAACATTGTTGGTATGTCATTGGCGCGTCATTTTTTGCTGACCTGAACCCTTGACGAACAGCACCCTCATTCAGTTTTCAAGACTTCATAACTTGGTGCGCCAACAAGACCCAATTGGACAAACAACTTCAGTTGGGAGAGCTCAAAGCACTTAACCTTACTTAAGTAAAAACTTAGTGGAATCTCATTGGCACACTGAGATAATAAAAGTCAAAGGTCATTTTTCCTTGAATGTTGCATTTACACACCAACAAATCTCTGTGAGCCATCATCACAAGTCGATTTAGATGACAAGTAACAGAGACACTACTTTTAACAAAAGATGAAAAAGAAACTTGGGATCTCTGCAAACAGTTCCAAAAAAAAAAAAAAAAAATTAGAAAATTCTGAGGTATCAGTATTTCGCATAATAACCTTAAACTGGCCTTATAGTGGCACATTGGACAGTCGTAATCATTTGTGCCAGTATGATCCCATCGATATTTTGTCACATGTGGTTGATTTTTGTGTTAGTGAGCATATTTTACTTTATGAATTATTGGGAAAACGTTTTCGCACAAAATTAAGTTCAAAGGTCATACCTGCCTAATACTTTATCCCAATTGAGGGTATTCCGCGTGACATGAAGATTGGAGCGAATATATGAGTAAACATTATCCCTATGAATTTGAGTGTTTAATGTTTATATGGATACTAGTCAGAAATTAACAACCTCAAAATCAGAATCTTTGAGATAGCCAGACTATAAATTCATACATAATTGTATAGCATACTTTATTCAGTACACTCAACAGTACATGCACACTCTTTTTTTAATAGTACCTGTATAGCCTAGAATTGTGCATGACTGTTTAATCAGCGTGTGACTGGGGTATTGCATACTGAGTGCAAGTATAAATACAACTGAAGGAAAAATGATTCTATCAAACCAATTTTTGCGAGTTACAGTTTCCATGAAAGCTCCATGCTCATGTACTGTAAGTGCTGGATACTGTATTCAATCTGTATACAGTGACATACATACTGTACAGTACCTCTTGAAAAAAAAGGTTGAAAGTCTTTCAGGACATTTAACAAGTGCCACGAGAGTTTTACGAGGTAGGGATCGGCGCTTGCTAAACCCCCAGAAGACCGCTAGGAAAGAGCTAACGCAAGATACAAGCAATCCCCCATAACAATCGGTAATGCTTCATAGGAAATCAAAAGGCCCAGACGAGGATGCCAGAAGACTCAACATTAGTCTGATAAAAATTTGCAGAACATTGGTATGATCTCAAGGCTGTGAACAATCCCTTAGAAGGTTCGGGCAAGGTAGTTTTCAAATCATGGACAGATTTGGATAGGGAATGAAAGGTATAGGTGCTTAGGGACTAGGGTTGACGCAAAGAGTTGTGCACGTCTTGAAGAAGTTGGTGGCACTGGACAGCATTTGCAGGCCTGCACTGACGTATTCCAGTCCAGAGAAAGCTTGCACTAGGTTCACATTCGTAGGACCGTAGCAAGTGCGGGGTTGGGGTGTCACACCCCCAATATTTGGTCACCGTCGGCAAATTTTCGGTCCGTCGGCAAAAGGGGGAGAGGGAAAGGAAAAGAAGAGGAAAAGAGGAGAGAAGGAAAATAAGAGAGAAAATTAAAAGGGAAAGATGAGGGAAAGGGAGGGAGTGAAAGGGAAGACACCAGAGAATAAAAACTAAAAAGAGAAAGAGAGAACAGGAGCGCGGGGCCAGTCTGTTATAGGGTATTTTGATTTTCGACTCTTCATCTAATTGAGCCATTCAAGTTGAAGGGCCGTTAGCGAATAAGTTATACATGTGACGGCCGTGTACGGCTTATTAACGGCCGTCGGTGTAATTGGTCGAGTGCCTGAGTCCGTCGACAACTCGGGGGAAGAAAGGGCATTAAAGGCTTCCGTATCGGCGCACTATTTCGGGTCATATAACATTCTTGAAAAACCACTTTTTGCACTTTACTCCTCATTTTTCTCATCATCATGGCGAGCAGCACCCGATAACTCATAAAAAGGGTATCCTTAGCCCGTTTTCTAAACCCTAACCTTGACTTCAAATACATTTTGCAAACGTCTGAGGATCCGGTTTACCCACAAACATCCTAGAAAAAATAATGCGTGCCGTGCGAGTTCTTCTCTTTACTTCAATTCCAGGCTTTTAACTTTTGAACAGCAAAATGTAACAGATACAAAAAAAAAACCCATCCTGGCGTTCAAAGCATATTTTGAACGTTTGCGTTTAAATTCTGAACACTTTTTTTTCCCTTTTTGAACGTCGAACGCCTGTTTGAACACTTACCGTATTTGAACGCCTGAATCTTCTAGTGTTCAAACGTTGAACGCATAGTGTTCCAGTTCTGAACGACAAGTTCAGCTCCTGAGGTGTAGTGGCAAGACGGAAGGAACAGCTTAATACAAATTCTATTCGCTCAACGAATACACAAGAGATGAGAAGTGATTTGATCAAAGGAAATAGACACAACTTTGAGAATCCCGCCTTTGCCTCGCAAACGCTAGAGTTACAGGCATTCATTAATAGTCATCTGTGATATGAATTTTGCGAATTCCCTGTTGTAAAGTTGTTTGTTAGAAACTTTTTCATTAATTGAGTTTTCAAAACCACTTGCAGTAATAACGCATGTGCTTACCTGATTTTTTCTGTCATACAAATGTTAGGAATTTAAATATACAAGGCGTCGTTAATAACCATTCCAAGTAGCACTTTATTCAACCTGATGCCGGTATCGTGCGGCACTTACCTCAGTCTGACTCGCTATACTTACGTTTCTTTTTACTGTTATTCACCTTGCCGGTAAAAGGAAATGAAGAACCGACCATAGGCTGTTGATCTGCAAATGCGGATATGTAACTAATGAATTTCCGATAAGAGGAAATGTTCTGAAAATCTTTAAATGAACTTGAGTTGATGCACTGGATGTGATGATAATCACCTATGAATAGATAACTATTTAGAGGATGTAGAGCTATGTTTTTCAAAAGTGTTTACTAACTTCAGTTCATCTTTCATTTAACAAACCCGGGAACATTAAAATTGCCGTAATAGTCTAAAGACAAGTGATTAAACCATTTTGGGTCAAAATAAGACAGTATTAGTGGACACAATTTCAATCCGCTAAAATGGAATAGTCAAGACTTGTCAATCACATGTCGAATTGTGTGACTATTTGGCAGATGTTGACCTCATCGCTCACATGATTTACTAAATGTGCATATCAAATGAAAGAAAATATGTTGACAAATAACATGAGAGACTGTTGTACTTCACAGGTTTTTGGATTTAAAAAAATCGCAATTTAGGTTTCCCCTACATCCATGTTTTATTGCCCACGGGTCCCAATTGGGACCTCGAGCGACAACACCCCCTCCCAGATTTTTATCTCTCCTTTGCCTCGTGATACAAGCTCAGTTTGGTTTAAAGACCAAAAGAGTGAGAACGGAAAGGTTATGGTAATGGTATTTAAGGGGGTCTATGTAAGTGAAATTTGCCAAAATATTAAATAGTATTTGTTCACATTCAATTTTGGTCAAAGGTCAAGGTCCGTCCCCACATGTCCATATTTGAGCAAGCTATGTCCTAACTACCCAGTATTACCTTTTCCCTATGTACCGATACACTCTGAAAAGCTTGCCGGTATAACTAGCTGCTTCTCCTAGGCCTTCAAAAATGCCCTAATTTTCAACATTTTTGCCCCAAAAATCGCATATTTCTAAAGTCTGTACAAAAATAGCCCCACACCCTAGGGCAAAACTGATTGCAATTATGTGTTTTCCACAAATTTCTTCCGTACAAATCAATTCTGTTAGTTCATCGAAGGTGTACACTGCTATCTACCCCCAGTCAAAACAAGACAGCCCCTCATGTGCTGCTTTCTTACACTCTGCCTGTACAATATGTAAGGGAGCCCACAACTAATGACTACTTATGTGTGTTGCCTAGGCGCAACACTCCATTCACAGAGGTGAAGTGCACCACGCGTTATTTGTTGGTAACCAAAGAGCAGTAAACAATGTCTGCATGCCCTGTTCTGTGCGTGGAAGGTTAGCTGGTCATTAGATGGATTTTAATGGGATCCAAAAGGATCACAGAGGCAAATTTAAGGCAGATTTTACTGCAGTCATATCTCGATCAAAATAAATCGGATTAGGATTTGGTATCATTGAAGAAAAACTATGTGAAGAATGTCACAAAAAATCATACCACCCCTTCTTCCAAAAAGAAAAGAAAGTAATAAGAAAAATGAAAAACAAAAGAAATGACGTCATCCGCATAAATTTGCATATCCATGAGCTTAAAATAACTTCATTGAACTTTTCAAGTTCTAACCTTTCAAATGATAATGAAATCTTCATTGAAAGTAATTCTTCTAAATCATTCATCAATTTACCATTTCAACATAAGTGATTAATTAATGATGAATTAATGTACCCTGCTGCCTGTTAAAGACTCTTTGACACTTGACAGAAACTTATACTCGCTATATTTTCCCAACCCACATAAAGACCCGTATAAACCAGCATGTTTCTATTTCATGCAAATGAGAGGTAATTGAAACGAACAGTGGCATTTCTTATCATTCCAGGTGGCACTCACCTTAATCCGAAGCCAGACAAGATTTTATACACATTTTTAAACACACAGGCGAACAGGCATGTTATTTAAACAAAGAACTTTACTGACAGATGTGCTTCTTAGATAAAAACTTCCCATAATTGTGAGTGTGTGTGCTCGTAATGTTATAGTTTTTAAACCTTATTAATCCCAACCATGAGGTCAGGTATGCCCATCTGTATGTCTGCTTTATGTTTCGTCCGTTTTTTCGTCAGTCTAAATGTAGGTATCATGACCTCAAAATAGCATTAAGCTTAGGTTATCAAGTGATTTCAAGCCCCCATGCATGAATCATGACTGCCCAGTGGGTGCAAAAATAGCTTTTTTCTTAAAAGTTGTACACGCCCAAAACTAGCACTAGAAGGCCCTATTATAGTTCCCGCCCAACTAGTTTTATAGATACCATTGTCACTAATTTTGACACCTCTTCTCACAGGAAGCCCACATCTTTCAGTGGCATGCTCTTTTCTTCTCCCTTAACCATTTGCCCAATTCGAGTATCTCCACCACATGATCCTTGCACTCCACCAAAATGTACAGGCTTAGCGGACATTGTAAATCTTGCTGACTATGCATTGAAAACGAATCGAACGAACTTAATAAAATTAACATCATTAACCTATTACCATAGGCTTGTCCTTGTCTTAACTTTACGTGTTATGTTTCTTGTGTATGTGTCTGTTGTAACAAATTAATCCCTATAAATACATGAAATGCCCGGCTGTTAAACTGTTGCTGTAACTGTTTGCTTATCCATGGGAACAAAGAAATTAGAGGTACTTTCAAATGCTGGCATTTGAACACAAGGTAAAACAAGTTTTCTTTTCCATCTAAACAAACCACTTAAAATGTTGTGCCATGAAAGTTAAAGAATATGTTTCCGTGGAGCAATGATGTATCATAGGCTGCACACAATATTTTAGAAGGAAGCATTTCAACAAAAGTATTTAGATTGTCTGTGTGAACGTTTAAACTTTAAACTAATCCTAAAAAAATTACTCAATAGTTCCACTTTTAAATTATCTTTCCTTTTAATTTGCTGGTTAATACTAACGTAACAGCCCCTAGAAAAGGTAAAAAGGTGGAATTTGCTTTCAGTGCCCTTTTTACTGTAATTTTAAAGTTTCTTTGCTCTATAGAAAGTAAAACGACTCAAAATTCCTATTGAAAGCGATAAGGTCAAGAACCTTAAAAGCTATTAAGTGGAACGTATCCTATCTACACTAATTAGGGAAAGTAATAACCTTGTGTCTTGATCAAAGGGGTGCAAAGCTAAGTTCGATACGAAACTATTTAACAGTACAGTGAAAATACAGTGGAAGCCATTGCCACTCTATTTGTTGACTCGCATGCATGTTTAGCCAGGTTTTCTTTCTAGGAAATTGTCAACAGATCTTACATATGAAGATAAATAGCTCGTTTATTCATGTTGGAGGAGAATATTACTGCAGCGTTAGTTTTTACACTTTGACCAAAGTTTCACGCACAAGTAGCCAAGCGGCAAACACTTGCAACACCATATGGAGCAAAGAGACACACCTGTATGGACAAACAGTATGTGTAATGCTAAAAGAAGCATTGGAATTTAATGTGGATGAAGTTCAAATTCGTTTATCAGACACAAGACGCTATTACTTATCATGATGACAATAATTGTTCCTTCTAGACCTGTGACAAAGCCAACTTTGTTTGTAAGAGTCCCAAGTATATTTACCAAAAGAGTCGAGGCACATAATCTTATTGGTCCAGAGTACACCGCAGTATTGCAGTTATATTAACCATTATCTTAACGCCACAGAAGAAGCTCGACTAAAGACAAATCAGCGCTTTTATGATTTATTTGCTTTAACCCTTTAACCCGTGGAAGGTTCAGTCAAAGTCTCTGCAAACAATGAGAAAACAGTCACACAAAATATTCATATAATGATAACATATAATAAAAGAATTTGATTTTTTGTAAACTGTTTGAGATTAATCTATTTTATGAATTCAGCCAATGAATCCACAGTTTTATTAATTCTGCTGTTTCAAATGTTTGACTATCAAGAAGAAACCATCCTTAACAAGAAAGTCAAAATGCTTCCACAGCTTCTTGGGCCACATTTATTAGGTGACCAAATTTTGTTTTGTTCCCAGTAAAGTTATAAAACGTACCCTTTGAAGTAAAGGTACACACTTAAGTATGTTTCAAATGTTTAACGTTGATCTAATTATATCTGGCAATGGTGAAGGAAGGAATTACCTTTATATTCGGATCAAGAAAGTAGACCTGCTTAGGTTATAACGACTGCACTAGCTAGGGAATTAAAACTTATAACCCTCCACAGTTCAACTGTTCATTTGCAGAATTAAGGGCACCTTTTGATTAAAAGCAAGTCCTGGTTTGGAATTTGAGGAAACTGAGCAATATCATCGAACTGTTGTAAGTAAAAGTCTGTAGAGGAAACGGCAAAGTTAATGTTATATGAAACTAATGTAAATTATGGTATTATTGCGACTTGCTGTTAGGGATTCTTTAAAGCATGTCTCCCTACAGGAACTCACGTAGCATTAACTTTTCTAACCCAAAATATAAGTTTAGTGCTGCCTACCAATGTGAATTGTGCTGTCAAAACACTAGAATAAAATCGACCAGGTTTGAAATAAAAAGAACGTCTCTACCGTTTACTTTTTGTTCATGTGTATTTATGCCTTTCTATGGTTAATATCTAGAATGGTGTGAAAGCGCACAAATATTTGTTGTAGAGATTGCTTGTTTAACAGTGGTCTAGGGAAATATTAGAGCAATGTCTAAATTCTACTATTTGATCTTCAACTACTACTTCAGTACTTGAATGAACCTCATAGGTCCTCCGAAGCAGCTTCGTATAAGCTTGAAATTACACTGTTGATTTTTATTGTTGTTTTCATTTTTGATTAAGTCTACTATGCATGTAACACAGTTGCCTCCTCAAACGAAGGCAAGTGGTCATTACCTGCCCACCTCCACTCCCCTCGTAGCAGTAGTTCTGGGAATCAGGCAGAAAGAGGGCCTGGGACTAAGAACACAATCAAAAATCAAAGTAATATTGTTTGACTTTTATCTGTGAACTTTACGGATCTGTAATGGCCCTGTAGGATCAATTGCTGTTGTTTTTTTTAAAGACATGTGCCTCTACTCTTTGGGGGCACGAGTGGACATGCAAGTAGTTAGGATATTCTGCAGTCATGTACTTAAAAGAAAGATGTAAGCAGTTTAGAAGAGCTAAAGTTGGCCAGGTATGGACCAGACAGTAGTTCAATTTATATTTTGTTAATAAACTTTTACTCACTAGCTTGCCAGCCCTCAGCAGTCTCATGTATAAATGTACTTACCAACACTTGATTTACATAATAGGTACCCGCCTCCTAACGAATTGACCAGCACGTCACCAAGCAACACTTTCCTCCCAAGTCTATTCTTTTCGTTTTGAAATGATATAATCTTAGGCCGCATCCTTCTAACTTCATAATGCCCCAATCAGTAAGTTATGCATGAATGTACAAAAATATTCCAAAATATTTTTTTTTTTTCAAAATTTAGAAAGACGCAGAGCGGTAACACCAATAACACTCTTAAAAGGTGATTAAGTTTAGTTGGGCACTGGTGTTCATTACCAACCAAAATGAGGCTTTCTAACAGAAAGACAATAAAAGGGGGTAGACCAATTATGAAAAAGGGATTTGTTTTTTCCTCCAACTTTGGGGCAATTTTCCCTCTCAAATGTTGCGCATTCCACATACGTAAATGTGCCATCGAACATATGGACTTTGCAGTACATGCACCCCTCACGTAAGTATGTGGTTCGTGCATGCTACAGCTAGCTCATCAAATAACTACACATTCATTTCAGGTGGAAGTCTTAAATGACATTGAGAAACGGTGGTTGGAGGGTTGCAGATTGCGTTTGAAGGTGAATATGTGCACAAGTTGTTTTGCGCAGTACTTAATGTTTGTATCGAACTTATAACCAAAACGGTTAGGGAAGAATTCGTTACTGCAAACTGGCACAGATCCAAATCTTTATGCTCACTCAGGCTAGGCTTGCCTTGCGTGACGTTAGGCTAGGCTACTTTAACTTGTGAATGTGAGATTGATAAGCTTAATCTAGGTTAACCTAAAGACTTGGGCCTGGGCGCACTTGCAGCATCAAGTTCTTTACTATTGGTTTTGGTAATAAGTTTGCAACAATCATTAAATACTGCTTACGACACCTTGTTCTCATATCTCCTTCCAACAAAATCCTCAGCTCGACTCTCCAATCCTAAATTTGTGAAGGTTAGCTGAGATTTTTGCAATTTAGTGAAAGGCGCACGTCTTTGCTTTTGTTAAATTAATAAAAAAAAAAACAGTCACATTCCATGTTGGGAAGCGGATCATTGCAGATTTCGTCGGCTTGAACTCTGGTCATTTACACTTTGACATTCGTTTCCGAATCCAGCGGTGCAAAGACCTAATTTTGTTGGTAACATCAAGACACTGGGCATCAATCTTCAAAAGATTTTAAAGGATCGATTTGTATTTCCACGTATGATGTGATTAGAATCGGATTCAGTTGCTGAATTAGTTATCAAATGAATCTTGAACCATGAAAATCGGTTCAGATTCAGTGAAGTTATGCAAGGAAATAAACTTCAACAATCTGTCAAAATAAAATTCAGTAATCTGTCAAAAAATTAATATTTGAGACAAAAAAACATCTCAAATAGGTACTACGTGTTCCAAAATTAACGAAAGTGTGCTTATCATTGCAGACGAGCATTTTTTCTTGATATTTTCAGCAGTGAGGTACACCCTAGTCTTTAAATACCTAGAAATATCAAGGTCAGTTTGTTGTTTGCAGTTTTTTATCGTTAAATAATCGGCCAAGTTGTGACGCTATCGGCCAAGTCTTGATGCCCAGTTTCAAGGGGCAGATTTTTTAATGTGAATATGTAGCCAGCCATGTCTTCCCCAAGAAAGAGAAATCTTTTCAAACTGAGATCATTAAATTTTAACCAATAAGAGGCACGCTTTTTACAAATTTTTGGGTATAGATACTTTATGGCAATTTTTTTTTGTAGCTTTATTTGTCAAATCATTTTACCCAACAATTAGGAAAAGCTATTATCCAACGGCTTTTGGGCAAAGTTTTCACAAGTAATTATTGAATTATACTTTTCCAGAGTTAGTAAATAGTTGGTTAAAATATTTGACCCGCCGTTTAAGGGTACAGGACATGCCACAGAGCCGGCGTGTGTACTCAGAAGAAGGGAATTGCAACTCGTACCCTCTTGGTAAATGTGTGGCAGCAGGAGGGTATTACTAATCGTAGGAAGGGAAAACATGCACTTGTAATAGCCTAGGGCTATCTCCAGTGGGTTTGAACTGTCATCTTCCATGGCTACAGCGTACCAACTTCTGGTGGAGCTTTCGGCAACGAAGAATAAGCTTGAATGCTACAGTGTCGACGCAACCCTGTTACTGTACAATTCCTGTCTCAGACACTGACATATAACACACGCCTTCAAGAAAGCACGTTTACCTTTACAAATCGAAAACTGTTTTGAAATGTTAGCACAACTCTAAAGCTTAAAACATATGTAGTATTTTATTTTCAATCAAAGCGCTATGAAGTAGTATACCCCGCATCACAATTCACGAGTAGCTCCTTCCCATCATGTAGGACAATATTTTTTACACTTATTTGCTGAATGCAAGAAGAATAAGTTATTTGCTTACCTTTAATATTAACTGTTTTTGTCCAGAAATGTAAAGAAAATTGCTGGTAAAGGAGGTAATTGAAGAGAAGGACTTTTACGATTAAGGTGATATTTACAAAAAAAAAATCTTGAAGCGCGACTGCTTATTCCCTTTAAACTTTGAGCCGAACCCCCAAAACCATTCTGTTAAGCAAATTCGATGCCTCTTTTGCAACTGGATTTAGCAGCAAAAACTCAGACTCGTTATTTAAATTAAAGACATGGGGATAAGTTTAATTTAAAAATGTGTAGCGTATACAACTGTTTCGCACAAGGCCACTTATTCGGAAGAATTTGCACAACTTTAACGCCCTTTCTTCTCGAGTAACCATCCAACCAATTCAACTACCGATATTAAAACGTCTGGATAAGGTCAGCTCCCTGTTCACGTATAGCCTACGTAGCAGGCTGTACAGCATATTGATTGTCCAGTCATATCTCTTATTTGGGAAGACGAGGAGCTGAGTAAACATGGTTCGATCCGCGGATTAGTTCCGTTACGGTACTCCACGTACGGTACTCCACAGTCGATATAGGCTACTGAACTTTGCGTAAACGCTCCCACGAGGATGTACGCACGAGGCCAAAATAGTACTTTGTGTTAGAACAAGACGTACAAAAGCTACTGTACACATATTAAAACGCATGCGATGATCCTCAAATGATAACTGACGAAAACAACTGAGAGCCTCCACGTCCTGTACATTTGAATGTATACAATATTCTTTTCTACGCAGTGTTTTTTTTTTACAGAAAGTACTGTTTTGGACCCTCAAATGAGAACAACAACAACTGGGAGATATAACATTGGTTCAGCACAATTCAAACTATATATATGAAACGTTTCAGCAAATTTAGTGCACAATTGAACGACAAGAAGGGAACTTTACTTTTTTCAAATACAATCCTCTCCCGAGGTCAAATAACGTTCATATTTATCGAAAATGGTTACATCACCTACACGTCGGCCAAATTTTGGTCAAATCTATGAAGAAATGGAGAAATGCCACTCATTTAAACACGATATCGAAAAAAGACAGACATTTGCCTTGTACGATAGCTATAGCTCAGCTGAAGCTTTGAGCTGAGGAAAAACTAGCTTAGACCCTTAAAGTCCAAGTATCACGGTTGAAGTTTGGCCTTCAGAATGTTTTAAATGACGTCTGACACAATCATATTTGCAAAACGAAAATTTTGTCTAAGTTTTCCTGGTTTTTGAGTGAACATGGATTTTCAGTTTTGACGTACTTTGTTGTACTTTTCTGGAAATAAAGTCTGTGACATCATAAGTGGGGTAATTACATTCGCGCACGAATATATACGGTCTGTAAGTGTAAGCTGGTGCATGCACATATGCAAGCCAGGGATCAACACCGGCCGGGAGTGACTGCAACTGCCGCTAGGGCAATGGTACGGAGTGGTCATTTTTCATGTTTGTTAGTTACAAAAAATTCCACCTTGGGCATTAGCTCATTGCATTGCATTTTGGGGTGTATGAATCAACTATGCTCATTACATGAGCTGCGAGATTGCACCAGTAACGCCTAGCATCTTTAATTTCAGCGAAGTATGTTCGGACTGTAGAATACAAACGTTCCTGTGTGATCAAACGTCCTCTTTACAATGAATAGGCTACGTGGTGCCATTTGTACAACTCTAAGCCTAATGTTATGCCTTTCAGGATGAACTGCTTGGAAGATAACCATACTTTTTCTCCGTAGGTGATTTCTCAATTTTTATCCAAAAAATAATATATTCAGCACTAGCTCGAACTGTTGAAAATCCTTTGATACCGGTACTTAGTTTCCTTACGTTATAACGGCAAAGTTCCAGTTCCACCTTGAGTACGTGCGTACCTACGTAAGTACATACGAAATGTAACAGTGGTGCATTATGTGCGCGACGAAAGTACGTAGTAGCTATGCATTGTAAGCCTGACTTAGCCAATCGGAACATTAAGAAACACACACTTAGTGAAACTGTATGTGACAAGTTTGGAAGCAAACTTGTGATTGGTAGAGATATCTTGCTATGCTATACTGTTTGTTTTTCACTCTCAGTAAGTCGTAATTTGGTCACTCTAATAATTCTAGCAATTTTTTACGTCTTCTTACGACACTTTATGCTTTTGTCTGCCCATTGTGAAGAATGGATTTTTACTTTCTCATAGAAAGAAAGGACCTGTCTATGGAAACGTAGGAATATGGAGCCATTGGGTGGGTTAAAACACTATTACAACTGTACTGTCACACCGTTTAATGCGTTGTACATGAACTTTTTATAATAAGAAGTCCGTGGCGTTTTACTACTGTGCACTGTCCGTGGTCAGTGAGAAGCAACCGTCCAAAACTCCACTTATGACGTTATACATAAATTCGGAACACTTCGGAACTGATCGTTACAGATTCTACCCTTCTTCGATATCTACGGGAAATTTTTTTTTTTCTTCTATTTTTTTCGTGCAAATATTTGTGGGGAATATTTAACCGCCAAAAAAGTGGAAATATGAGCCTTTTTAATCATTACTGGAAGACAAGCTTACCTGTAATACTTGATCTTAAATTTGGACTTAGCAGGGAGAATGTTTACTTCTAGAGCGAGTTTATAGAGCCTGGTCCCGAAATCCCACGCCTGTAATGTTTCCATGGTGCCTTGGGTGCCATTAAATCGCCCCGGCATTCCATACTCCTCCTTTAACACCTCTCTTTAAAGTGAACGAGGAGGAAATTTGACAGCTTATGTCACTTTGTCTTAGGTGTACTAGGAAGTCGATCAGCAAAAGTGTGGTTCCCTTTCAACTGACAATTTGCAATTTTTGGATTCTCGTCCTTGATGATATCAGCAAGAAATAGCAAGTGAACAATCTTGAACAGAGAGTGAAGTAGCTTTCCGGCACTCAGCACACTAGTTGTTATATAATTCCATGCCTATACCAAAGATAAACATTTCCATGGCACTTGAAAATTGTCTGGTCGTGTTGTTTGTTACCGTACCACAGGTATATTTCTGTCTTTCTCACACTGTGGTTACTAACTAATACAGAGTATGAACTCTCCATCTCACCTCAGGGCTGCCAACAGACATTAGAATGACGTCACGTGTAGTTGGAGTATACGTGTACACGTCACAATATAACATGCAATATTGGACCCGTTAAAATGTTAGATTTCCGACCCTCAAAAATTGGACTTTCGTAGGGTAGGATTATATGTCACTTTCTAACGCCCGAGGCTATCTCCATCGCCGAGCCAATTAATTATCTCTTTCCAACATGCTGTATCACATGTCATGATCTGGACAATGGCAACTTCCAGCCTTGAGGCGATTGGTGTAATAGAGAAGGGGAAAGAGGTTTTTAGTAGCTTTAAGAAGACCAATACCTCATGATATTAAGCGGTCGAAAAGGTGTTCAATTTATAATCTCCCGTCTTCAACGTCTTGCCTTAATGCAGGAAATTGTCAGTTGATACTTTATGTGGGCAAAATGGCTAAATACATAGACATATGAGACGGGGGTCGGAGGGGGGTTGGAGCCCTCCCAGAGCAGGGAAAATGCTTATTTTAGGACACTGACACTTGCATTTTAAGGGCAAGAGGGCAGTGCAGCGGGCAACAGCGTTTGCCAACAGGGCAAAATGCTTATTTGTTGCACAACGAAATAATATCTCCCAAAATAATCTTTCTTTATAGTTTGTGTGTGTGTGGGGGGGGGGGAGGGACTCATCCATACCCGTCCTGAGTGTTATCGTGGTAAAAGGGGAAAATCAGGGCAATCTGCAACATTTTCAGGGCAAACACTCTCCACCCCCCTCCCTCCCCCCGTGAATTGTATTCCCGTACGCTTATGGCTAAATATGTTCGTTGTTTCCTTCCCTGAGTAGAGTAATTTCGAACACTTTTCAAAAACATGTATTTTCCACCTACTTCGGCTCTCCACTATGGCGTCGTTTACTTGCTTTTGAAAACCCCTCCTTGGCCTGTAGCCAGGAATTTTGAAATAGACAGGGAGACACGTACAGCTTTTTTTCAAAAATATATTATAGAACATCAATTATTTCGAGAAATATATTTTGGAGCATCTGTTTTCTGTTTTCTGTTTTCGTTTTGGAAAATACATTTTAAAGCATCTGTTTTTCGAGAAATATATTTTCTGCAAATTGGATTCTTAAGGAAATGATATATTTTGGAGCATTTGATTTTTCAAAAAACAATGTTTCAAGCAAAATTTTTTTCTAGAAATATATTTTGGAGCACCTGTTTTCTCGAGAAATATAATTTAAAGCATCTGTTTTTGCGAGAAATATATTGAACTTGACTGTGTTTTTTTTTTTTCTTTTGGAAAAATAAATTTTGGAACATCTTTTTTTCGAGAAATATATTTTAAGCAAATTGTCTTTTTCAAGAATATATCTTGGAGCATTTTTTTGGAGAAATATAATTTTTGGCGCACCTGTGTTTTCAAGAAATATATATAATTAGCCAAGTGTTCATCGAGAAATAAAACTGGAGAGTCTGTTTTACGAGAAATATTTTTTAACCAATTTTTTCGAGAAATGTATTTGGAGCATCTGGACCGTTTACCTACATGTTGTGCACACTGCTTCTATATATACTTTAAAAGGATGACTTACTTTCCAAGTCTTTCTTTATAAAAATGAAATCTTTACGACTGAAAGAAAACGGGGTAGTACAAAATTCAAGAGGTATATTCCGTCCCGTCCCAGACAAAAGGACCGCTGATTACACACCCTCATTTACAGAATGATGCCTCTTCATGACAATCAAACTCTACAAGAGCTCCAGGGAGAAGTCATTCGAAGCAGAGGCGCAAAGCCTAAAAGTTACGAACAAATTTTTCAAGGCGAATTCTGTTCAGGTTAAGCCACCTCACCTATATCACAAGCTCCCTATGCAAGCAGCCTTTACATCTATTCCAATCAGTACTAGACTTGGATACAAGTAAACCAGCTTTTTTCTTGTTCATCAACCTTTAAAAGTTCTTACTCTGCTTATGACATTCCTCTTCATGCCAAGATGATTCCACAGAATTGACGCTCGTCAGAGTTGGCAACGAATTGGGAAAGTCTGGCAATGAATTGGGAGATTTGTCCTTCACTGCGTCTTTTTTATCGACTTTTCAAGATTGACTGGTACTGGGTGTATTATGACACACAAATTTCTTCAAAACAACGCATTTGGCAATAATTGCATTGAAACAATCAGATTCTATGGAAAATTTACTCCTTTCTTGATATTAATTTTGTCAATTTCAAGCCAAAAAAGCAAGAGATCACGTGACCTATACAATAACTTTACACCTGTTGGACAGCCACTGAACTTAATCCCCGAGTTGGCACACGTATCACCGTGTTTTGCAGACTGAATATTTGTAGCACGATCTGGTAGGTCAATAAAACTCAAGTGAGGTAATGGGTTCACCTAGGGAACAGCTTGTTTATGAGCTCTGAGTTATGATTAGGTAGATTTTGAGCTGTTGGTTGTTTTATTTCTCTGTACGACTGTGTCTTGTGTGGGTTCAGCTTCTCACGTTTCCTTAGCCTGAATTTCGAAGGCTTCTTTGAAGACGTATCTCTGTCATTCAAAATCAAGAACAAGGATACATTTATCTTTCAAAGACGTGGGCTCTTAGAAGTCTCGATAACGATAGGATACAAAACCTTGCCTAGCAATACACAAAAATGCATGACTGTTTTTTTCCTTCTTTCATTGGTACAAAGAATATTTGGCATGTCACTTCATTCTTTTCAAAAATAGGAAAATGAGAAACAACTTGGCTGCAAACGGACACCTTTCGTTAGAATTGTGCAAACGTGTTTTCTTCCTCGTCAAAGTCGTTCATTAGATACACTAAAAATGTACGGTCCCTTACTACCTCCTCTTTGAGATCTTTTGTGCACGCACTGTTTTCTGACCGGAAGCAAGACGTAGCTTCCGCTCATGTGCAATAGTGTTCTTTTCTGATTGGCTGCTTTCCTCCAACCTTCGAAATTCAAAATTAGAGCAACGTGTCCACACCCACCGGATGCACCCCTGTTGCCTTTCTTCGATTGGTCCACACGAGTATCTGTTTTCACAATGACCGCAAACTCGGTTTTAGAGCCTACTTCTGCTGTCATCTCTCAGATCTAAGCTAACCATTCTGATAAAAGGTCTCTCAGAAACTCTTAAAGAGTAAAACTCTTCGAAGAAGCACTCGTAGAAAGAGGAATTCTACAAGCCACAAAACATACGTTGAAGTTTTTGCAATTATTGTGTTCAACTTGCTCAAAGCATCACCGGCCGTGATAGGTTCAAAACGTAAAAAGCAGAACACTAAATCTAAGCTACCTTCTTCCATAAAAAAAAATAGAAAGTTGTTTTTACATTCACTGAAAAGGGAAAAAATGTGCAAGATTTCAAAAGTTTTAAAGGAGGTGTACAGCCAAAAAAAAGGCCGAATTAAAACTGCCAAAACAGTCTTAAGGTTGAACAATCTGAACACCTCATAAAACCCCTCCCATAGATTACTGTCGGACATAGACAAGATAGCTCTCTGTAGAGGCTAAAAATTCATAGCTACCCTTACTAAACCAACCAGAATATTAGTGTCCTAAAAGGATTAGTTAGAATAACGGTGATACAATATCTGCACGGGCATATTGAACAGTTCTGTCTCATTTACAGAGCGCCCTTTGTTATGATTGTTCTTGATTGCCTCAAGGCTGGACGTTGCCATTGTCCATATCATGACATGTGATACAGCTTGTTAGAAAATGATAATTACTTGGCTCGGCGATGGAGATAGCCTCGGGCGTTAGAAAGTGATATATAATCCTACCCTACGAAAGTCCAATTTTTGAGGGTCGGAAATCTAACATTGTTAACGGGTTCAATACGGCATGTTATATTGTGACGTGTACACTTATACTCCACTTACACGTGACGTCATTCTAATATCTGTTGGCAGCCCTGAGGTGAGATGGAGAGTTCATACTCTGGAACAGTTCGTAACCACAGTGTGAGAAAGACAGAAATATACCTGTGGTAAGAAACAACACGACCAGACAACTTTCAAGTGCCCTGGAAATGTTTATCTTTGGTATAGGCATGGAATTATATAACAACTAGTGTGCTGAGTCCCAGAAAGCTTCTTCGTTGTCTGGTCAAGATTATTCACTTGCTATTTCTTGCTGATATCATCAAGGACGAGAATCCAAAAACTGCAGATTGTCAGTTGAAAGGGAACCACACCTTTGCTGATCGACTTCTTAGTACACCTAAGGCAATGTAACATAAGCTGTCAAATTTCCTCCTCGTCCACTCAAAAGAGAGGTGTTAAAGGAGGAATATGGAATGCCGGGACGATTTAATGGCACCCAAGGCACCGTGGAAACATTACAGGCGTGGGATTTAGGGACCAAGTTCAAGAATAAGATCAAATATTACAGGTAAACTTATCTTCCAGTAATGATTAAAACGTCTCATATTTCCACTTTTTTGGCGGTTAAATATTCCCCCACAAATAATTACACGAAACGATAAAAAAATCCCGTAGATACCGAAGAAGGGTACATTCTGTAACGATCAGTTCCGAAGTACTCCGAATTGTCGAACTTATGTATGACGTCATAAGTGGACTTGTGGACGGTTGCTTCTCACGGACCACCGACAGTGCACAGTAGTAAAACCCCACGGACTTTTTATTATAAAAACTTCATGTACAACGCATTGAACGGTATAACAGTACCCAGTTTGTAATAGTGTTTTAATGAATCAATGTCTTCATAACCCTAAGTTTCCATACACAGGTCATTTCTTTCTATGAGAAAGTAAAAACCCATTCTTCACAATGGGCAGATAAAAGCATAAACTGTCTTTAAGAAGGCGTAAAATTGCTAAAATTATTAGTGACCAAATTACGACTTACTGAGAGTAAAAAAAGTATAGCACAGCAAGATATCTCTACCAATCAGAAGTTTGCTTCCAAACTTTTCACACACTTTCTCGCTAAGTGTGTGCTTCTTAGGAGTGTTCTGATTGGCTAAGTCAGGCTTACAATGCATAGGTACTACGTACTTACCCCGCCCACATAGTACAACAATGTAACTGTTACTACATTTCGTATGTACTTAACGTAGGTACGCACGTACTCAAGGTAGAACTGGATCATTGCTTTTATAATCTAAGGAAACTAGGAATCGAAGGATTTGAAGAGTTCGCACTAGTGCTGAATATGTTATTTGCTGGATAAAAATTGGGAAATCATCTACGGATATTTGTACAAGCAAAGTAAATACATAAGTGAGAGAGAATGCTCTAGAAAAGGTATGGTTATCTTCCAAGCAGTTCATGCTGAAAGGCATAACACTAGGCGTGGTGTTGTAAAAATGACACCAAAGTTGCCTATTCATTGTAAACAGAACGTTCTATCACACAGGAACGTTTGTATTCTACAGCTGGAACATACTTCGCTGAAATTGAAGATGCAAGGCGTTATTGGTGCAATCTTGCGGGTCATGTAGTGAGCATGGTAGATTCTTAACCCCAAAATGCAATGCAATGAGCTAATGCTCAAGGTGGACTTTTTATGATAACAAACGTGAAAAATGACCACTCTGTACAATTGCCCTAGCGGCAGTTGCCGTTACTCTCGGCCGGTGTTGATTCGTGGCTTGCATATGTGCATGTACCAGCTTACGCTAGCAGACAGTATATATCCGTGCGCGAGTGTAATTACTGCACTCATGATGTCACAGACTTTATTCCCAGAAAAGCAAGACAAAGTACGACAAAACTGAAAATCCATGTTTAATCTAAAACCAGGAAAAATTAGCCAAAATTTTCATTTTGCAAATATGATTGTGTCAGACGTCATTTAAAACATTCTGAAGGCCTAACTTAAACATCAACAAGATTATTCTTGAACCATAAATTAATACTCGTCGTCAGATTTGTGACCTGATGTCACCGCTGTTTAAAGCTTTGCATGAATTACAGATATTTGATGCACTAGGAACTAAGAAGCAAAAGGATATCTAAGGATGAGATCAGCAACTCCTTGGATTTCCCGCTTGTCGTAACATTTTTACTAGGAGCGTCGTAAATAGTTCCAAAATACGCAGTTAATTATGGGTGTAAATAACAACGGAAATTTTGGGGAAATTTTCCCCGAGATATTGGGAATATTAAAAAAGCTGTCACTGCTGATGATTTACAGACGCAGGTCGTTAAAGTCTAGGCTTGAGCTAGCTAGGTACTTAGGCTTGATTTGCGTTGCGAAAAGTAGACGGTGCATGCCTTACTGCTTTGAGAAGTCGCTCATCTTCATCGTTGTGCAATGGACCTTATAACGCATACTGAGCAATATTCCTAAAAGAAGTTACCTTACCGATAAAATTAGAGCAGGCATATTTCAAAACAAAGAAAACAAAGAGTAACGTTAAATTTAAATAGTGGCGAGTGGTCATTGAGTAAGAGTTACCAAATCGCTACAGCCTAGTTTAGGCCTATTACGCATTTACAGGCTACAGTGGAAAGGCTTTCGTATCCCTGAACGTTAGGCTTCTTGCAGTAGTTGAGTCGAATTTAATGGCGGTGGCTAATAAGCGGATTATGTAACATGATACTATTTGTAGGGTTTAGCGAGCCTGTAAGTAGTTTGTAAGATTAGTCCTTAATCAGTGTCTGTGTGTGTGTTTTGAGCGGAATCTAGGCCCAATGTTAAAAGAAAGAGCATTAGTCTAACCTAAATTTCATTTGCAATATTCGCATCAGCCAAAACAAAATAATTTCATGAGTGGAACATATCTATGTGGCAAGTCTTTTGCAGTAAGGTGTGCTTTTTGGTAAGCCTCTTGAAGTTTCCCACGTTAGATCAGCAGGGAGCTGCTTTTCTTACATAACAATTTCCTGGTTAGATATCGAGGTAAACTTCTCCAAATTACAGCCTAAGCTGACTTTGAATAACACACCTAATAGGCTATAGGCCACTTACGCATTGCACATTTGCACATAAGCATAGTCATAACTACCATGGGCGCTTATGTAGGCTACTCTGTACCTCAAGTATAACAGGGTAGTGTAGCGAAGAGCCTTGTTCAAGAACTAGCCTGCTCAGTCCCAGACTATTTTCCAGGCCCAAGCATTAGCTTATTAGCATTAGTCTGCAGTCTGCTGACTTGGTTTCCGGGTAGTTTTGGGCTTTCCATAAAAAGTCACCTATAAATGCTATTTTAAAATTAGGCTACCGTTTCTTACAAAAGTTTAACTGGTCTTGATCTTTCTCAGATGACATGTTCTCCTAAGTTTTTGATCTGTAGCAATCCTTCTATGACGTCCTTATGTTGTATTCATGAAAGCTATCCTGTTTTGCTTATTCAACATACTGTACTATCTAGCTGCTAAATCTTGTTGCTACTACCTTCACACCATTTGCATGCTTATAGACCTTACGCATTCAGATGATAACACATAACAGTAAGTGCCCCCCCCCCCCATGGAAGCAAACGCGTATCATTGCAACTTACCCCAATAAATGCAGACAGCTGATTTGTGTATTGGTCAGGTACGCGCGTAGTCTTCTACGGGAGGGCGTGAAGATTACGCCATGAGTACAGTGTGCTCCAATTTTTGACACCAAAACGATGTCACGTGACGTCAGTGCATAAGGTATATTACAAACCATTGTTGTTCAGTTGCGACATTGTCAAGAGCTTTGGCTGTGCTCATACAGGCGCATGCGAATAACCCTTAAAACACGTGTGGCATGCCACATGTGTACACACATAATCACATGTGTCGGGGAGTTTGAAAATACATAAGGAAAAGTGTGCTTACGAGAGGTGACACGTGGTATTGGAACCAGTGTAATCTCCCGGCCGTCAAGGTCTTAGGAGTTCATCCCAAAGTCTTCTCAAGGAGCACGTAGCTAAAAATAAGTGGCGAAGTAGGTCTTTTGTTTTTGTTGCAGCCAAACTCTGGAACAATCTTCCTTTATCTATTCGTTCTGCAACCTCTTTGAATATTTTTAAAGAAAAACTTAAGACTCACCTGTTCTTAGACTTTTAATTGTTCTGGTTGGACTGTGTCAGCGCCATGAGCGTCTTTTGGCGGATACCGGCGCTTTACTAAATTGTCATTATTATTATAACACAAAGGACCACGCTTCTTCCTGCATGATTGTCGCACCTTGAAATCTGGGTCAAACTGGGAAAAGCTGTGTCAAGTTGACACATGTGGCAAACCAGGGAAAAGTGTGACAAACAAGGCCAGTGAACGAAATCAAATTATTGAATTTACTTTCCTCAAACCACACTTCTCCACAGATTTCCACACTCTCACTACTTTACCCCAGTCTGCCTCATGTAACCTGTGTCAAATCGTGTTTTGTTGGTTTTCCACACATTGCCTCATCTCCGGCCTGTGGAAATGCAGTTTAATGCATGGCACTCTGGAAATGTGTGTCAACTGTTCATTAATGACACACATTGCCATGCAAAAATTCGCAGAAACTTCACGCCTCTCTACACCCCACCATAGTTTTGCACACTTTGACACAGTATTTCACGTGTGGTTTTGGAACTTTTGCCACACATTTTTTGTAATTAGGGAAGTAGCAATAACACTCACTGCAGCAACTGAGTTACTCTCACAGTAACGTGCGGTCAAAAATTTGATACTTTGCAGCCTAGGCCTGAGTTTAGGGGAAGTTGTACAGGTAAAGTTGTCTGGTGAACTAGGCATAGGCACAGTATCCTAGGCTATATTAGCCTCTTCCCAGGTACAGTATAAGCCTGACTAAAAGTGGGAGTACAATTTCATGAGCACAAGTACAGGGCAGTGTCTCTGCTGTGAGTCGAGTACAAGTACATGATCTTTTTCATAAGTACGTGTACAAATTTTGCATTAGTCCGTATGCAGAGCTTTTAAATCTGTGAGTACGAATACGAGTTCAAATCAATTTTAACGAGAACGATTACAAGCAATTATGCACACTCATGTGCAATAGTACGAACTCACTTCAAGTCTGAGATAAGTCTTAAGTCTTATCTCAGACTTATATAAGAGATGCAGCTACATCGATAAATGGAAATGAACACGCTAGGGTCATTTCGTATGAAATAAACAAATTATCAGGGTATTTTGGCAGGTCACCTCTAAGATTTGGCTAATTCTTGGCTCATGGTACAATTACTGTATATGACCTAGGGAGGAATGCCAAATGTAACCGTTCCCGGCTGTGTACTTTTTGAGTGCCATTTCAGATGCCTTTCCCACTTTTGCCTCAAGAAATCCAACATTCTGGGGACACAACTTTAAGGGATGCTAACATTTTTTGAGAAGCTGCTATATAAAACTTAAACTCACTCCCTAGACCTAGTTGTGGGTGATGATTTCAAAAATAAGGTCAACGTGGTGGTGGTGGCATATACAGATCTGAAAAGAATGAAACTAAAAAACTGGAGTTTGCATGGTAATAACTTAGCCGGGGTATTTTGGGCAGAGTCCTGTTCAAAATGTAGTCAACCTGCAGGAACCAAATTTTCAAAATATTAAACACCTGTAAATTTTAAATTCTCACGCACAATTAAAAAGGCCATACGTTCTCTAATTTGGAAGATGATTGGGGTGAAAGTTGTCATTCTACTCATTTTTTATAAAATGACCTTGGCACTTGAGTCAAATGGCAACGTCATCAAGTGATTTGAAGTTTCATCCTTTGGTATTTTCAAGAACTATTTATAAGCTGCACTAAGTAAACAAATTCAACTTTGGTTCCTGACTGTAAGTTAAAAAGTTTTTCAAGGGATACGCACATGTACTCTACAGTATGTATGTCACTGTATATAGATTGAATACAGTATCCAGCACATTCATGGAAACTGTAAATCGCAAAAATTGGTTTGATAGAATAATATTCCTTCAATTGTATTTATACTTGCACTCAGTATGCAATACCCCAGTCACATGCTGATTACACAGTCATGCACAATTCTGGGCTATACAGGTACTATTTCAAAAAAGTGTGCATATACTGTTGAGTGTTCTGCATAAAGTATGCTATACAAATGTGTATGAATTTATGGTCTGGCAATCTCAAAGATTCTGATTTTGAGGTTGTTAATTTCTGACTAGCATCCATATCAACATTACAAAATCAAATTTCATTGCGATAACGTTAACTCATATATTAGCTATATGCTTCATGTCACGCGAAATCCCCCCCCCCCCCACCATGGGATAAAGTGGTAGTCAGGTATGACCTTTGACCTTAATTAAGTTTGTGCGCCAACGTTGTCGCAATAATTCATCAGTGAAATATGCTCACAAATACAAAAATCAACCACATGTGACAAACTATTGATGGGATCATATTGGCACACATGTTTACGACTGTCAAATGTGCCACTAAAGAGTCAGTTTTAGGCTATAATGCATGAAATAACGACACTTCAGAATTTTTTAAATTCTTTTCTGAACTGTTTGGAGAGATCCCAAGTTTCTTTTTTTATGTTTTATTAGAAGTACAACGTCTCTTTTATTTGTCACTAAAGTCGATTTGTGATGATGGCTCCCAGAGATTTGCTGGTGTGTAAACGCAACATTTTAGAAAAAAATGACCTTTGACCTCTGTTATCTCAGGGTGCCAATGAGGTTCTACCGAGTTTTTACTGAAGTATGGTTAAGTGCTTTGAGTTCATTTAACTGAAGTTGTTTATTTAATTGGATCTTTTGGCGCACCAAGTTATGAAGTCTTGAAAACTGATTTAGGGTGCTGTTCGTCAAGGGTTCAGGTCAGCATAACACGACGCGCCAATTAGATACCAACAATTTTTTCCACTTTTGCTGTGCACCAACCAGATGATTTAAAAATATGACTTCCTTTCATTGGGATGTGCTTGGCGCACACATTTACAGTTATGGGGAATGGATAATCGTTTTACTGATTTATTTTACATATCACCATTTCCAACAATTACACAGAAAGTTGAATGAACCTAAAATTTGTGCTTTGGTCATATTGGTGTAATAAGGTATCACTGTATTTTTTCAAAGTTGATCTGAGGACCCATGTATCACAATCCCCCCCCCCCCCGGTACATCTTTACAGACACTTACTCTTAAAGGGGGGAGTGGCAAAATAAATATGCCCAGATACTATGTACTAATCACTAGTACCACTCACTTGGGGCTCTCTTCAAACAGAAAAGCATCAAAGTTCATTGAAATTGCTATCTCTCTTTTATCAATATTAAAGTCATAAACGTTTTCAATACCAATTGCTGATAGCATATGCACAAAGAAGAGACAGTGTTTACACAGAACTCCAACCTAAGGAGCTCAGATAAATTTACGACTGTAACTTTTCATGCAAACACACATGTTAGCACGAAGTGTCTGCGCTAGATAACAGTCCAGGAATTGAAAATAAAACTGATACCATTGCAGTTTTCTTTTTCTCCATGGGGAAGGACAAGATAGAAGGTGATAGCCCACAGCACATAGAGTACCAGGTACCAATGCTGGTAGTATAGGTTTCAGATTTTTTCTTTCATCTTTTTGGGGGGGGGGTTGAAAAGGTTTTCCCAGCAGGTGAGAGAGTATCCCATACGGTAATGTTTAAAAATTGCAAGATTATTGAGAAGAGTTAGAGAATCACCCTATCTGGCTGCCCAATACAAACACTGTTACTGACTGAACATACATGTATGTAGTGTAACTGTGCTGGATTTACTGTAGGAATACAGCTCCAATTTATGAATGTGAAATTCTCTTAAGACAATGATGTACTCCGAGAGATATGTAAATGACTTGAACATTTTCATTTTATTTTTATTTTGTTTACTTTCTAGCTTCACTGGTAAATCGAGCAGCTTGGAAAATCAATCATAGAAGACTTTAATAATAGTAGTTTTACCTCATTTAAAAATTTCTACAACAGTTTTTTTTTTTATATGAACATGACGTCTTACAGACAATACGAGAGTTGCACATGACTGGATCATTTAGAAGCATGCTCGTCTTATCTGCTTAATTGCCTCTACATGTAGTAGACTACCCAATATATTCATTGATTAGTCAAAGTTGGTTTGCAAAGCCTTCAAGATAGACTAAACAAGCAGCCCTCCTGGTACAGTAAAGGGGCGTCTTTATGTAGGGGAAAGTTTGTTTGCTCAAGGATTGACCTTGTAAGGAAGCGACTGGAAATTTTGCAAAAGGCGACTGTGCCAGGTTGCAACTTTCCCTGTCCCTTAGCCTACTTCAAATTAGTTTGTTTACACACTTTGACTGTTTATAGTAACAACATTAGTAAAGCACTTAATGCACTTAGCACAAAGCACATCCTTAAGACATTTATGAACTGTATGTACAGTAGCCATATAGGTACAGAGAGATTTACAGTTACTCATTTGCATCTAAATTAAGTCTGACAGAAAATTGGTTTCATGGTCCTAGTCTTTGTACTGCACTGGTAACAAGGTGGAAGTAAATATCTCAAATCAGAAAGGCATCAACTGTGTTTTAATATATGGAACACAAATTATAAGCTTTTTAAATATTTGTACACCTCTGTAAATAATAAAGGGTAGGTAGGGAAGGTAGGGTCGTTGTGGAAACACTCTAAACATGATGAAGATCTGCCTTGGAGGGCAGATGTGCATAACTCATACTAAGTGTTGGTTCCAAGAGTGATTTCCAAATTTTCCAAGTTTCCATAAACTAATACATGTGTCATGTCAGCAGTCTGTGAACTTCAAAAATGCTTAAATAGCCAACGCACTCCTTTCAAAATCGATGCATGGAGAATTGCTACCTGTAAAGCATATACATGTGCCCTGATTTTTTTTTTTTTTTTGATAGATTGAAAAGCAAAACAGCCTCAGGTATCTCTAAAGACAGACTTTTATCATCCCAAGTACATGTTTTGTTGGTGAAAAAAAGAACTGTCTCGATTGGTGGCTCTTCTGTGGTTGACATCATATTCAAAAGATGCATACCCTTACAAACGTGTAGAGGATATGAAAATGCATTAGGAAAAAGTGTAGTTATGAGTGGTGACACATGTGGTATTGGAACCAATCTGACACACAGGATCACGCTTTTCCCTGCATGATTGTCACACCTTGAAATCTGGGAGATAGCTTTGTGAAGTTGACACATGTGGCATACCAGCGAAAAGTGTAGCAAACAAGGCCATTGAACGAAATCAAATTATTGAATTTACTCAGCATCACACTTCTTCACACATTTCCACTCTTTGCCTACTTTACCCCAGTTTGCCTCCTGTAACCTGTGTCACAGAGTGTGTTTTGGATTTCCACACGTTGCCTCATGTACAACCTGTGGAAATGTGGATATGGCACTTTGGAAATGTGTGTCCACTGTTTATTATGTTATTCGTTTTGCATTTTGTATCAAACAGATTAATGCTGAGTTTTTGGCGATAAGTTTTTTATGTGCACCAAAGTAGTTCTCTGTTGAAAATTGAGTAGAAGGAAAGGCAACATGACTACATATTATATTCATAATAAGACAGGTAAAAATACAGAAAATTGGGGAAAGTAGCGATGATGACTTGGATGAGTTGGATGAAGCCTCCATTATTGTTGGATAATAATGATTAAATTGTTCTCAGGATAATTTTGGCAATTTGATGAAAGGTAGTTTCTTCTTGAAAATGTGTATTTGACTTAGTTTTCAAATGGCAGGTGCAGTCTTTTATGATGCTGTTTACATTTCTTATCAAACTTTAGGGTATGTGTGCATTGCATATCGAATCTGGTTGTTTTGTTGCTCACTTATGCCAAAGTGTAATGTCTCTACAGTAGGTGTTAATCATGCAATTATTATGATGTTGCATTCTCGTACAATTGATATTATTTTAGTTTCGTTAGGGACTATTACTTAATGTGCAGAACACAGAATAAGAGTGGGCATTTATACAGTTGACTACCACAAAAAGCTGAATTTGTTATGTTAAGGAGAAGACATCTTTTGTTGATGGTCAAAAGTCATCTAAGGTCATGAAAAGGGTAACAATGGAAAGGTTGTAAATATCTTGTAAGTAAACACATAAAGGGTAAAGGGGCATCTCAAACTTAACATTTCCTGTGGATGACCCATATCCAGTACAAGAATGCTGTAGCTTATGTGGAGGCCAGAGGTCTTATGAGGGAATGAGGGATTTTCTACAAGAGGTTAAAGATCATCTGAGTTCACCAGAAGCCAGGTTGTGAAAAGCAGGCGATATTGTTATGCATACAATATCTTGAAAAGGTTAATCTTGATTGATCTCACTAGATGAAATATGCTAACGACAAGCCCCCAGTTGTTCTTATTTAAGATTATTGGTCATTTTTAGGTAACTGGGGTCAAACTGTGACAACTTCATTTCTGTTAGAAGTGACAGCTTTGAATGATTTCACACTTAGCATGTAGATACTCTACATTTAAGATCTTTCTGTATGACCAGAGGAGTAACACCCTGTTTACTAGATTTACTTGTATAATACTTTTTCCAAGTTTTCAATAATATCTGTATAATACACCTCCAAGGCTTTTTAAATGTACAGTAGCTTGTACTGGTTTTTAATTGTTCGAGGTCATATAGTCACACAACACTGTACTGAGCAACTAGAAACAACTGGCATCGTTGACCAACCAGGGCGCAAAGCTGTTACAGTATTTAAGTTTATGTCACTTAAAGTGCAGCTACCAGTTGTCTTTGGAGGTATGATAATGTTCTTATTTATATATTTGGGCTGAAATGGTAGGTCTTTTTTGTGAGTGATGAAAATTAAAGGCCATTTGAATTCACCAGTGGTCATATCATATAATTCTTGTCAGCATGCATAGTATGTCCATCTGATTTAGGCTACTCTAAATAGTACATGTGAAGGTGTTTCATTCAACCACTACCCAGCATTGCCCTGGAATTGCCTGGTAGGATGAAAGACCTTGATATATACAGTAGGTACTGCTTCCCCTCAGCAAGGAATCACATTACAGATATTCTTGCATGTTCTGCTCTGCAACAATGCAACATATAAAGGCTGCCTGATGTAACATCACAGACTCCAGCCTTGCATTGGGAACCTTAACGTGAAGTACTTGTTATAGCAGTTAGTTTAAAAAGAATACTTCATGTGAGAATAGTGAAAATGTAGCAGTGGAGGCTCCAGGACTGGACCGGCAGGGGAGAAAAGCTCCCCAAAGTGGGCGGAGCAACCTGAAGCCCCTACAAAGGGCCAAAGGATATGGAATGTGGAATGCAAAATTCCTTGCGCACTAAGGGGCTACCTTACCCCACCTTCACAACCTTCTCAACCTTTGCTACCTTCTCAAATTCATTAAGAAGAATATAGAAAGAGCTAATAAAGTTTCAAGGCAAGAACTTCTGAAACATCACCAAACATCACCAAACCTGAACGGATTCCCTTCACCACTAAATTTCATACCAATGTGGGAGATCTTCAGAGCTTTTGATCTCTGCGGGGAATTCTTCAAAGTGACGTTGAATTAGGGGGCACTTTTAAGAATGCACCTCTTCTGTCTTTTAGGCAGCCTCCTAACCTCAGAAAGATTCTTAAAAGTAACCAAATTTCTAGGCCTTTTACCCCCACGTTACAATGTAACAAACCACGCTGGAAACGATGTCAGCATGCCTGTACCTCTTTCCCCGTGACGCCCCTAGACACTGCACTCAAACTATACCCAGGAAACTTTGACTGCAATTCTGCTAATGTAGTCTACATACTCTTTTGCAATGAATGTACAAAAGGCAATTATGATGGAGAAACGAAGGCGAAATCGTGTTAACAACCACAAACACACGACTTTACAGAGGCTTAAGGGATTTTCTGTTGCTGAACACTTCTCCCGGACACATAATACATAATTTCAAACTCTCCATGTGGAAAGGCAACTTCAGGGAAGGCGAGGAACGAAAAGTGAGGAGACTAGGCTGATCTTATAGATCAATACCATATGAAGTGCCTGAAAAAAGATTTAGGCACTTTTAATAAGTTTAAGTTGTAGAAACTATTTATAATCTGCTCCATTACTCAAGTCTCTGAGGAAGAGGTAGGACCTCGAAATATTAGACTACGCTGTTTGTACTATGTTGGTATTGAAGGCACTCTCACCCATGTAATTTATGCTTACCCACTTATATATATATATATATATATATATATATATATATATATATATATATATATATATATATATATATATATATATATATATATATATATATATATATATATATATATATATATAACGCTAATTCCCACCTTAAGGGGAAATTGTTATATCTGCTTGTACATAGGGCGACAAAAAGATAATAAAATACATAAGAAATAAATTCGCCCTAACGTCTAAACATATAAATTAACGTTATTTCAATGGCCATTCATCCGTTCGTGTTAACAGCTAGGTGTCCGTAAATTTGACAACTTTGAAGTAATGGCATCTAGTTTGTAAATCTAAGAGGGCGCCCTTGTAAGTTTACGTATTCCTATAGAAAAAGTGTGTGGAAACGTTAAGGCGAAACTTATATTTCACCGAAAATTTTTTCCCCTTAAGGTCGACTTTTCAACAAC
Organism: Holothuria leucospilota; assembly: GCA_029531755.1. Classification (NCBI taxonomy): domain Eukaryota; kingdom Metazoa; phylum Echinodermata; class Holothuroidea; order Aspidochirotida; family Holothuriidae; genus Holothuria; species Holothuria leucospilota. The sequence continues at coordinate 12,964,344 of CM055973.1, read as the reverse complement.
AACTTTCCCCTTAAGTGCCGAATTAGAGAAATATATATATATACATATATATATATATATATATATATATATATACATATATATACGTACATAAGCATTAATCATGTGAACAACTGTATGGCTCAATACAGTGGGTGTGCATTTAACTGGGCCCATGTGCCTTGTACAGTTTGAAGCAGTTTCCACTGAGCCACCTGCAGTGAAGTTCACCTTAACATACTGTACTTGTGAAAAGAAGTGTCTGAGCATACTGTAGGCCTAAAGAATTTAAGAGGGGTGGGGGTAGATCTATAATAGTTTGGGGCAATAGGCAATGCCTACTGCAGGGAAACAGATAGTACCAAAATAAGTGCAATGTGAAAAATACTCTTTGTCCACAAAAAGTAGAATCAGGTTGTGATAAAATAGCTTAAAATAAAGCTGAGAGACTATCTTCATATTCAATTGCTGTACATATGTCTGTAATGACCAGTATTATGCCTACTGTAGACTGCATATAATGGACATGTAATGACAGTTTTCAAGAAAGAAGCGGTTTTTACAGGTATTTACCAGTTTCCCCGGTTTTTACCTGGTTTTCACCGCTTAGCGGAGAAAACAGGGTTTTCACGGAAAAATGTCAGCCCTGTCTGTCTATCTTTCTGTGTATCTGTCTCTCAATCATGTCTGTCCACAATTGCTTAACGTGCTCTCAAAAGCTCAATGTTTGATGGATTTCCTGAAACTTGGAAAGCTAGTTCTTGTAGAAGGGCTACTCCTGATCACAAGGAATGAAGGTCAAAGGTCATTAAGGGGTCACTTCTATGGCCCCTTTTATGAAAAATGTATGTCCTCCTGTCCTCCTTTATGCTTTAATGGATTGAAACTTGGACAGAATGTTCCTTGAGTCATGGGCCATTTGGTGTACAAGAATTTTAGGTCCAGGGTCCCATTTGGACCCTATGGGCGATTTTATTGAAAAGTGATGGGCGTGGATTTTCTTGAAACATGGACACAAGGTTCCTTGGGTCATGGGCTATTCAGTTGTAGTATAGGAATATTTGGCCCAGGGTACTATTTGGGCCCTGTGGGCTATTTTATGACAAATTGACAAATGTATCTCCTTTAACATGCTTTGATGTATTGAAAGTTAGACAGAATGTTCCCTAGATCATGGGCCATCCGGGTGTACAGGAAGTTTTGGTCTAGGGTCCCATTTGGACCCTATGGTTCATTTTATGAAAAAATCATGGGCGTGAATTTTCTTGAAACTAAACTTAGACACAATGTCCCTTGGTTCACCCTTTTTGTGAGGTAGCCACCTTACAGTGTTTGACCACTACTTTTTAGAAAATTGCTTTAATTACCTCCTCCTCCCAGTGTGCATGTGGACTTGGGTAAATCTGGCAAAACTGTTAACTGAAATTCTAATTTCTAGTCACAGCTTTATTATATTAGCTATAGTAGCATTGATAGTTAATTTTCCCCCACTGCTGGTGCCAAAGATACCATATTACTCCTGGAGACCAATACCACCTCATACTCTCCAAACCCCAGGGGAAACCAGATTTTGAGTCCAGAGTCCCATTTGGGCTCTATTAGCGATTTCATGAAAAACTGAAAAAAATTGTCCAAATATTAGAACTACCTTTTTAGAAATAAGACTTCTTGTATTAGTGACACCTTAATGCATCTATCACCTCTGGTTCGGTTTGAGTTACTGCACCATTGGTGCTCTACTTTTTCAGATGTCTTGGAAGACCAGATGAATGTTAAAATCGAGCCTTGGAGGATATCTGCACAGTCAGAAATCAATTTTTTCTAAGGGGCCACGTAGATATCCAGTCAAAAGGTACTTCCCTTCGGGAATACGCACTTATACTTCCAACGAAAATTCCTTCAAAGGATCTCTTATATCTCATCCCAGACAGTAACAATAATTTTCCCTACTACTGTAAGATAACTCTAACCCCTCCTCCAACTTAAACCAAATCTCCTGTCTACAGTAATAGTGTAGGACTGAAAATCAGTATTCAACATCGGTATCGGCTGATGCACCCTATTTTCATCCAGAATCGGTATCGGTAAAGTTTACCTTAATTGCTGATATCACCTAAACCGATATTTATCGTCCTTCATGTAATGAAAATGGTACGCTATTGGAGTATTTTTTAATGTTCCAATCTCTTCTAAATCAAGATGAAACGACACTAAGTTGTACGTAGTGCCTGGTGACCTACGTACGTAAAGTAAGTATGCCGGATGCTTATTTCCCAGTATCTGTATCAGATCGGTATTGGCTAATGTTGAGGACTAAAATTTCGGTATCAGTAATATCGGCTACATGCAGTATTGGTACAACACTACTGTCTAAGTAGCACACTTCTAAGATAGAGGTACAGTTGCTTGCATTGAGTTTAAATTGCCTAAGAGTCGAGGCAGTAATGCCGAATACAGTATGCGAGCCTACAGTAGCTGGGAACACATGCAACTAAGTCCTTGTGTACCAACAAGAGTAACCTGCATTGTTTGAATGAATGTCAGTTAAAGTATAGTTATCAACAGTACTGAAAACTCTAGGGATATTCCAAACTACTGTATGTTTGGGCAGAGAGTTGCTAGCAACTCCATGGTTCAGGGGGATGTCATACCCCTTTTAATCTGGCTTATTAAAAAACACGAGAAGCGCAGTTCCTCCAATTTTAATTAGTCTACATACACTATATTACTTCATCCTAATTCATGAATGGCTCTTTCTAATCATGTGACAATAATTTGTTACATTCTTGAAGAATATCAGCATTCAATGTTCTTTTATTGAAATAAAAAGAAAAATAGTTGTGAGCCTAAAAATAGATTTGTAGTGTAAGATTAATAAGACATTTTAAAATAAACTTGGAGCGACTGCTTTCTCCCTACAAGGTTAACCTACAGTATCTTTGAGGAACTACGAGGATATGTTGTCAGAATTTAGGATTTCCCCCTTTTTAAGAGGGTACATGTTAGGCCCTGACTTCCGATACGTATCCCAGGATACAAACAGATAGTCAGGATTCAAAATGTCAGAACAAGGCTGGAGATCAGTACTGTAGGCCTAGTCAAAATTAGGTTCCCCTCACCGCAATATATTTCCAAGAGGCTACAGAGATACGCAGTAATAATACTGAGGCGACTGGATCGATATCATTGCCACTATCCATCAGGTTGGGTTATTCCGCTGTAACTGTAAATTGCAACTTTAATTTCACTTTGCAAATAGTTAATTTAGTGTCGTTCTCAAATGACTCTTCTGTGACAATTTTGAAAAATTATGTAATGTAAAACAACCAATAGGAATTTTTAAAACGACACTCTTTCTGTGTTTGCAGAAAGCTTTTAGGCCTAAACTTGATTATTTCTAGAACCGGACGGGACTAGTCTGCTTGATGGACAGTGAACATTACCCAGGTAACTTTTCATATTCTAGCCTATGAAGGTTAACTTGTCTTGAAGAGATTAAAAGGATAGACAGTTAGGATTCAAACTATGTCTTAATGAGGCTAAGGGGATTGACAGTGACTGCAAAGTTCAATAGCCCTTGACAAAAACGGAGCATAATTCAATCACACAGGGTATTCTGCAAGTGTCATCCCTTGCTTAAGGCCCTAGACTAGAATTACATGTAGGCCTAAACCTCCATCTGTAGCGTAAGGACCTATTTACAGTCATTCAAGTGCTAAAAAAGAGAAATATAGGTATCTTATAGGTTAAGATTTTTTACATGTAGGACCATTTTCCCCAAAATATAAACTCTTTATATGTATAGGTAAAATATAGGTGGATCTTTATTCATCGGAGGAAAATAGGGCATCGAAATACTTGCAGTTGATATTTTTATAAAGTATAACACCCTTACTTGTTTTGATTCCTTGCTGAAGGCACGCAAGGAATCCATGCGATGATGTCATGTGTGCGTATGTGAGTATGTGTGTATGTGTGTATGTAACACTGTTTTTGGTGGAGTCAAAGGTCATTCGAAGTTATAAGAGGTTAAAACGCGAAAACCTTGTAAACACCATACTTCAAGACAGCAATGACTGATACTTTTTATATCCGGTAGATAGATTTGTCGTGGTGAGATGAAGAACCCTCTTGGTTTTGGTGGATTTCAGCAGTAATTTTTTGGTCATCAGAGGTTCAACTACGTAAACCTGGCAAACACAATATCTCAAGGTAGCAATGACGGGCACTTTTCATATTTGGTACTGTATATAAATTTGTTACAGTGAGAGGAAGAACCCTACCGTCTTTGGTGGCGGTCAAAAATCATTTAAACTCATCAGAGGTCAAAATCTGAAAACCTTGTTAAAACGATATGGCTCTGGTTTTTTTTTTTAACAAATACCAAATGCGTCAACCACAGGTGCAAAAAAGCTAAAACCATTGTGGAAGGGTCCAGTGTGTTGTTTTGACACGAACAGCTCTTATATTCAATACAAACATAAAAGTTGGAGCTTAACTGTGGAGCTTTTTCATGCTACGTATATGAAACTGAGAGCCAAGACATTAAATTTTTTAAAAGTTAGGTTGATGGATTTTAGTGATATCCAAATTTATTTAAAGGAAAAGGAATGTAGATACAAAGTGAATATTCTGAAGAAAATTTAGTACAACTACCAAACATTAACAACTGAAAGTGAATATTTTAGATCAATTTTTGTCAATTACTTCAAATCAATTACTTAAATTAGAGAAATTCTCATACTGGTATCTTTCTAGGAAATAAAGCGAGTAACTTTTCCAGTTGTTTTATACCTGTACAAATTTCTTGTTGCCAGTTGCAGACATGATGTAAGTTTGGAAAATAATGGTTGTATTTGTGATATCTAGTTTTGGCTCTGTGAACATATGTTTTGAACGTTATATCCTGTTAACTTTCTGCTTTCTTGGTTCTAAAAAATTCTCTTTACAGCTGGCTTCCAACAATTTATTATTTATTTTTAAAAATCGACATGAAATTCGACCAAAAATACTCATTTTTTATGGAATAAAGTCAACCTGATTTGAATATTCATATTTACTTATTATTAGTTGGCTTCTGAAAGTGCAAATTTAGTATGAAAATGAGAAATTAACATTTATACTTGAACACCTACCAGGAAACTCATGTAGGTTATAGTTACCCACAGTGGCAAAATAAAAAAAAAAAAACATAAACTACCCAACTAACATCACTTTCAGTGGGAGTTAGTTACCGAAAGGGTAAATTAATAAGCTGTTTCGGAAGTTACACTGTTAACATTTTGAGGATATTGATAATCAGTTTTATAAAAGTAACATTGATTTGGTAGTTTTCACAATTGTTTTCTTAATCTCATATTTTTAATGCTGTAATTATAACATAATACTAGAATAGTGCATAACAGTCCTATAATTTCACTCTTGCAGCCTGTGCAATCCCTAACACAAAACCATGTAAGCTATGAGAATGGTCAAACTGTGTCTTTGGTCATAAAATTTGCCAAGGAGGTTTGTACAGGTTCGTTCAAGTATTAACTCATTCCATCATGAGTACCATTTCTAATAAGAATTGTTGGACAGTCCAGTTTTCTCAATTATTGAATTTATAGAAAAGTGACTCTATTTGTTTCGGCCGTTACATTTGTTTTGGACGTTACCACTGTAAACGGAAATATTGACTTGACTCTAGAAAGCCAAAAATCTGAAAGAAGTGAAATCTTTTCCACAGTTTTTTTTTTCAGTTTATATCTGTTGCCAATTTAATTAATTAATTAATTAAATTGCCGAAATAATTTATATTGTGTGAACTCCAAACTGTGGTCCAAATCATAATTTCACTTGATAATAAGGATGACTGTATTTTTCTCCTTTTGTCAAAGTCAGGCATAATTGTTATGAATGTAAAATGTAACATCCGAAACAACATTTTCAGATCCATGTAAGTTTTAAACTAGGTAGAACATTTTCATCACCTATTTTATTTTTTGCAATCTTGTACATGTGCTTGTCCACCAAAACAAATATAAAAATTAATAGATGTTTCTCTATTTTAGCAGACTTAACAAATATGGTACCCAAGTCAGGTTGACAAAATTCAGTTAACTCCTGGCCATTTTGCGCATATTGCTTAAAGAAGTAACAACTGAATAACTTTCGTTAAGCTATGGGAGGTAAAACTAGGTCTTTGCTACGCAAAAGTAAAAATAGATTTCCCCAAATGTTTGCAGTCATTCTGATGGGAACTGTCAAAGTGTATTTACACGTGTTGGTATATGTAAAAAAGAGCCATACTTAAAGAGTCTTGAGTTATTCAAATCATTAATAATCAACCATATCAGCTTGGAGCCTGACATCTAAGATGCTTACTCTCCGTCGCAAGGTCATACTATGGAGTTACTACCTGGACAGTCTTTCCCTGTTACGTTTCCCAGCTGAAATGAACACAGTTGCCGATTATCACACTTCAGGTTAGTGCCCTTGCTAGTTATCGGCATCTACAAACTCGACATATTTTTCGTCAATTAGTGTATCGTTGTCCAATTTAGGTACTTTATTTGATATGTAGACCTACCTGTATGTAGACTACTGCTCAAGGTCAAAGACTTGGTATGCGGAGAAGTAAGCAAGTGTGTAGAGGTGTAACTGGTTACCGTTGCAAGGGTTAGTATGCAACTGTCTTCTTGAATACTGTTAGGGGGTGAAATTCACTACCAAGCTTATAATGATGGAAACAGGTGCTTTTGTTTCAAAACTTAAAGTGTGCTGTACAGTAAACAACCTTCAAAATCACTCTATTCCCAGCTATTGCATAAATAACCGAGGGAATATAAGCCCATGTACAGTACAGGTTTGCACATTGTTTATACGCCTCGGTCCCAGTTCCCATAAGGAATCAATGATTTAAGTCAGCTATTGTGTAGCAAACCTAGTTAAACAGCGAATGTGCTAAATTCACTGCCGCACGTAGCATATGCCTGTTACTGTATGTTTTCTTGTCAGAGCTAATTAACGAAATTAAATTCTGTTCACGGCACAGCTGATATTCTTGACGATAGAAGGTGTACTCATAATTACAGTGTCTATTTTTTGTACAGGGGGTTGAGTCGGAACAATGCACCATCAAGGATTTGAGAAGAAAGTAGTATAGTTACGGATCAAGGTTCTAGTTACGCTGCTCTGACATTTTTGTTGATTTGTTCATTTTTAGGCTAAAGAAGGTTTATGCGCAATTGTAGGCTACTGTAGTGTAGGCAGGATTACCAAAATGTGTAGAAAAATAACACTTGACTATACAGTAATGATGATCCAAACTTTAACGGCACGGCCCGTAGTACAAGGGCGGTACTATTAGTTCCATGAGATGGGGAGCTGATTAAACCGGGAAATAACCCAATTGTAGAAAAGAGCTTGGAATCATGCATTCTAGTCATATCAAAATGAAAATATCAATTTTTAAGTGGCTGCATGGTGCGGCACAGTGTGCAGGGCACCCTCTCTGGATCTATGTGCATCATTGCAACATATTGAATAGCCTCACTAGGCTATAACAGCACCCCGATGGGGGAGGGGAGGACTGGTACAGTACTTTCCTGTCACCTCGAGTCAAGTTAAGTTTACCTTCCTACAAACCACAGTTCCGATGCCTCCATAGAGAGTCTGCAGAGAGATTCAAATGTACAACAGTTATTTAATGTCTTAAGAAACGAGATGGTACAGGGCAGCAGATAGTGGCTATGACTTCACGCATAAAGGCAGACTCTCAGTGAACTTAGCGCATTTTTATAAGAGGTTTCTCAGCTGGAACTCTCTGCCACCAGAAGCTGTTATAAAGGCCAAGTCCATTTTTTAGTTCAAAAGGAATAAAAAATGACCTCTGGTCAAGACGATTTCCCCTCAATGTGCTTAGTCTTGTTGAAGCTATCTGCGCCATAAACCAACTAAGTCACTAGAAATTTTGTGCCATACTAGGCCTGGTGTACCAGTTACATAAACCCAAGTAGGATATAATGTATGTAAAAGGATAGCTGGGCTAAAATTACGAATAACTGCTAGGGCCTAGTACTGTAGGACGAGTTCCTAATTTTATCATGACATGTCATAAACAGGGCCACTTTAATATAAATTTTCTAAAGCTCTATAATATCAATGATAAAGGGACATTTCGACTGGATAATGCCAGCCTGCACTAGGGTAGGCCTCACTTTACAACTTCTCATAATTAGTAGTAGGCTTAACGAACCAAAGCCTAGGCGAAAGGAATGAAAGTCATAGAATATCGTCCATCGACTGCTGTAAAGCATGCTGCTTAATTAAAACAAAGTCTCTTGCTCTCCAGGTTTGGAAGTACTCCTCATGGCTTCTCAAATCCTACTCCCAGACCACTGAGCGTTTGATAAGGCAGGAGCCCAAAAGTATGTGGATGGTCACTGTAGTGGCTACTGTAGTTTTTTGTGTAACATTGGACAGCACAGAACACTTTTTTCTGGTATACACATGTACTTCAGTGCAGTGTTGTGATAGACGCTACCGTACAAAAGACTCATACAGTAATGTATCCATCATGCATCACTAGGTGTGAACTTACAGCGAGCATTGCATTTTATTATCCAGAAGAGTCAAACAAGTTCCAGTGTATGAGGTACGTGTAAATTACACAGGTATATTATGTTCTGCACCATGACCTTTCTCCACAGCATATAATGAAAGTCCACTGGTTTTTACATGTTGCTCAGGTACAAAATATCTTGATTTTGACACTTGTTTTAAGTTTTGCATGTATTGTAGACCCATGTCTTTATTCCATACAGTAACAGCTCATCATATCGATTATGTTTTCTTTAAAAAGAATGAAAATTCTGCGAGTTGCTATTCCAAATGGCAACTTCCTGGTAAATTAAAGGTTCCACAGCCTAACTCTCTCCAAAAGCACTCCTTATGGACAAAAATGCAACACAAATTAAATGATTAGGTGCTGAAACCATATTGGCTGAAAGTCGGACAAAATTTTGAGCTTGCCAAGCTTATTGTTTTCCAACACAGATTACGTGAAGCTTAAACTTTTTTCAGAGTAGGTATAGTGCAGTGCCCCTTAAGAGCACTCCGTAAGAATGACTATGACACTAGGACTGCAAAATGTCCAGTATGTCCGCTTTCTGTACATTCAATGCGTTGAATTTACTTCCATAAGGAACCCTCGTGGTGAGAGTGAAACTGTAGAACCATTAATTTACCAGGGAGTTGTCATTCTTTTGTCGTAGCCGAATGAGCCAACTGTCTCAACCTCTAAGCTTGAACTAGACACAGAGTGTAAGGCAGATCCAAAGATCACGTAGTGTTGACCACACCTAGCAGTACTCCCTGTAGTGAAGAAAATGATTAATATCTGTAAATACAAGTTGTTTCCATGGTGATACTATTAAGATCGCTCAACAAGGTATGGGGGTGGTGGTGGGATGGAGAGGATGTTAACAGTGAAAACCACATGAATGTTTCTATGTCGAAAATAAAGAACTATTGGCTTTTCTTGGCAGAGAATAACCAATTCATATGCTGTTTTGACAGTTTCATTTTGTTAGTGCTGCTTATTGTTTGTTGAAATGAACCCCCCATTCTCCTGTCATTTTGTTATCCTTTTCAGAAGATGTCAGTGACCAAAAACAAGAACAGTATAAAATTGTAAGAACTGAAGAAGAAAAAACGTGGAAATAAATCAAACTTTAATTTTGATTTTTTTTTTTGTGACGAAAACGTAAACTTTAACCTAATACAGATGGCTAATCACCTCACTATTCCCAAAGATGGTAGACAGGACTGTGCATAGTGTGTTCCAGGTCAACACAGGCCTTTACTAAGGACTAGATTGAAGTACTGGCACTACATAATATGTCTTTGAGAGACTGCGAGGCTATTCAGTCAAAAGTTGGTTTTCTTTCAAAAGACTACACTGATACGCAGTCAGGATTCAAACTATGTCTTGAAGGAGCTACGGGGGGGGTGCGCAGTGACCCAAAATTTAGGTTGTCTTTTACAAGGGCAGTAAGGATTCAAACTGTGTCTTTAAGCGGCTACAATGATACGCAGTGATTGCGTAGCCCCGTAGCCAAGGAAAAAACAGAACTTCAATCTCACGGGATATTCTGTAATTGTTCCCAAGAATGTGTACCTTACAAATCCTAGGATATCACCATTTTAATGCAAATGATAGAGCCTAGGCCTTGAGAATTTTTCAACCCCCCACACACTTTGTTAATTTTTCAGAGGAAATGAATCGGAAACAAACATTATGTGTGCATTCGCATTAGGACTCTTTGTACGCAGTGTTATATACAAGAAAATGTTATGATTATTTGCCTGAGGGGCTGTAGTATGCATTGTGTTGTTGGATGAATTTGTAAAGCTTTGTTTGTATTCTTCAGTATTGTGTTCATTCACCTGGCATAGCTCTGTTCAATGATATGTTAATTTACTAGCGTGAAGAACTATGTATAAGTGTACTTTGCTATTGTTTAAGTTCTGCTGACGCATATCGAGCCTGCTTTAAAGACGACTGGACAAGGTGTGGCTGAGGCTCTCCTCCTTACACTCCGTACAAACCATGACTTGGAGATAGCTTCCTTTCGTTCCCTGAGTTCAGAATGCTCCTTTGGACTATGTTTCGTTGCTTTTCTGTGCCCGTTGCAGAACTTTTCCCTCTTGTGTTCTTTTGCCTGTTTTGCTGATATTTCCTTTATATTCCCTGTTCCTGATACTTTTCTGTTCCGGTCTCCGACTCCTCACCGTATTCCCCAGCCTCGGCCCGACGATCCTGGCTTGACATCTGCCTGTAAACTCAGTCGCGGGGACTCCATACCGCCTTCCACCAGCCGCTAGGCCTACCCGACGACCGGAGACGCCATCCAGAGGGACTAGAGTCAACCGGAGGTACCTCCATGCGCGCTTAAGTTAAGTTGTATTCATTTGTAAGTACCGGTACCTTTTAATATGTTGTAAAATGTAACTTTGTTAAACTGTTTTCGTTACCAGAAGGTGGAATTACATTACTTTGAAATTTGAATATTTATTCTCTTCTTCATTAGTCTGCCTTTAAAATTCGTTAAAAACTTTTCGACTTGGGTTTCTCTTACATCTGAACTTCAGTCGGGATCTATCTGGGAAACGAATTTATTGAAACAACCTTGTATAAAATTTGGCAGACTTAGCTGGAATGAGTATTCGTTCGAGGTCTTGTAAGTTTAATCTATTGTATTTTGCCATTCATATTTCATATTTCGTTATGGCTTTTACTACTCCAAGTGAGTTTGTGTCACGTACCAATTTAGATGTCGAGTCTGTTGATGACTTATCAAAGGCGGAACTAGTTTCAGTAGCTAAGTATCTGAAACTTGAGGTCCCCCCTGGTGCTAAGAAATCTGAAGAAATCTAATATCAAGCCCAGTATCCTTAGGAAAGTCATTGTCTTTTTAGCAAAACCCCTAAGTCATGTCATAAACTGTTCGCTCGTTTCAGGCATTGTTCCTGATGAGTTGAAAATAGCCAAAGTTATACCTGTATATAAGAAGGGTGATCCATCTATTTACGAAAATTATCGACCAGTTTCAGTCTTATCATGTTATTCAAAAATTTTTGAGCGCATTGTTTATAATCGTATATATGGTTTTGTTAATAAGTGTAATGTCCTTTACCAAGGTCAATATGGTTTTCGTCCCGGTCATTCTACTGAACATGCTCAAACGCATGTTGTTCACAATTTATACAAGGCACTTGATAATAAACAATTTTCTGTTGGAATTTTTTTAGACCTGTCAAAAGCTTTCGACACACTCGATCATCAAATGTTATTACACAAACTTTATTTCTATGGTATAAGGGGGAATGCTCTGGATTGGATCAGCAGTTATCTGTCTAATAGGAAAAAATTTATTTCGTTGAATGATGTTAACTCCGACTTTTCGCAAATTCAATGTGGCGTACCCCAAGGTTCCATTCTAGGCCCTCTACTTTTCATTCTTTATTTAAATGATATAGGTAACGTTACAAAAAGTTGCTCTGTTATTCTGTTTGCTGATGATACGAATATATTTTATACTGGCCACGATATGTATGAATTACGGACGTTAATCTCAAATGAACTTGATAGTTTTCATAACTGGTTTTCCTCCAACAAGTTGTCGCTCAATATAGAAAAGACCAATTATGTGTTTTTAATAATAGACGAAATGTAAAACATGATAGTTGCCATATTTGAATGAACAGGAGATATTTACAGAAAGCTGACCATGTTAAGTTTTTAGGTGTTTACATTGACTCGAACTTAAGTTGGAATAATCACATTCACTTTGTTGCTACTACAATTGCTAAAGGGATAGGAATTCTTTCTAAGTTAAAACGCATTCTTCCTAGGAATATACTTCGCACATTGTACCTTACGTTAATCTACCCTCATCTTACATATTGTCTCGCCATATGGTCTGGTACAAGTAAAAAATATTTAAGTAAGTTAACGGTTCTTCAAAAACGAGCTATTCGTCACATTTTTTCTGCTAGTTATAATGACCATACTAGTGAGATTTTCTCATCACTGCATCTGTTAAAGCTCCATGATATAATTAACTTGATAATGTATTCAATTATAACTTAGATATCCACACACATAACACGAGAGAAGCTAGTAATATCCATATCCCACGTTGCAATACATGCTTTGCTAAGAACAGCTTAGTGTACCGAGCAAGCATGACCTGGAACAAATTGCCCCTGGAAATCAGATATTTACCTACTATCAAGTCCTTCAAACGTAACTTAACTAATTACTATTTAAATACTTATTAACTTTTTACATTAATGAACTTCTTGAATGCTGCTATGTTTTCTTGTTCTTTGTATTTTCTTTTTTTTTTCTTTCTTTCTATGTACCCAGGGAGTGTTACTACTAGTCAAGCCTACAAAGGTTTCTTAGAGCACTTCCTTTCACATTGTTATTGAAGATTTAAATCTGTATAGTATTAACCTGTAGTATCATTGAAACATTGTGGAGAAACAAAAATAAATGAAATGAAATGAAAAAATCTGTATTAAATCGATTGGTTTTGAGCAAGTTAATTGAGCTTGGTCATATTGACTGGGATGTAGGTGACATTGCAAAATCTAGTGACAGTGAAGAATTACAGAAATTAAGAATTCAATTACAGCTCGAAGAAAAAGATTTTAGAGCAAAAGAAAAGCAGCTAGATTTTTATCAAAAAGTAAAAGAAATGGAGCACGAGAAGGCTATGAAAGAAATAGAAATGAGGGTGGCATTGGGCCCCCATGTCTCTACTTCGTGCGACTTCGATTTTTCCAAGAATGTCAGGCTGGTTCCAAAGTTTGACGAAAAGGATGTTGATAGGTTTTTCACGTCTTTTGAAACCTTAGCCAAAAAGTTAGACTGGCCTTCAAAGTATTGGAGTACTTTGTTACATAGTGTATTCACAGGGAAAGCAAAGGATGTATACAGTTCCTTATCGTATGCCGAAAGTTCAGATTATGATAAAGTAAAAGAACACGTTCTGAAATCCTACCAATTGGTACCCGAAGCTTATAGGCAAAAATTTCGAAATACTAGGCAAAAGGGACCAGACCAGACTTACGTGGAATTTAGTAGGGTAAAGTCTGAGTTACTTGATAAATGGATATCATCAAGGAAAGTTGGTAGCGATTTCGCAAAGCTAAGAGAACTAATTTTACTGGAAGAATTCTGTAACTGTGTACCAAGGGAGATTAGGACGCATTTATTAGATAGAGGAGTAGAGAAGCTTGAAAAGGCCGCCATTATGTCTGATGGCTATGAGTTAGCTCATAAGAGCTCGTTCGGCCAATCACGTGACCAAAAGTCTCACAAGGGCTTTAAAAAGAAAGACAGTGGTGGGAAATTGGGGTCTGGCAAGGAGTCTGACACGAAGGGTACGCCATCAGGTGATGATTCTAGTAAGCCTGCTAAAGGGAGGCCCACGTGTAGCAATTGCCATAAGATTGGTCACACTTATGAAACATGCTTTAAGAGACTTAGAGATTTGGATAAGCCAACTGCTTTTATTTCAAGTCCCCCAATCTCTAAAATGGATATGGGATCCCAGTCAGTGCTGAGTGGTTCAAGGAGCCCAGCACGTTGTTTGAAAGTAGTGTTTCTTGTAGCCATGTGGATTATGTTAGGGCCAAACTGAAAAAGCATGGTTATGACCGTTTCATTTCATTAGGTACTGTTATTCGACTGGATAATGATGAGTCTTCAAAAGTTGTTATCTTGCGGGACACTGGCGCATCTCGTTCGTTAATGCTGCGCAGTGTGCTCCCCCTTGGTCGGGAGGTTGATGACAGTACAGAACATGTATTAGTTAGGGGAATAGGAGAAGATGCCTATAGGGCACCCCTAGTTCGACTCCACTTAGAATGCGAATATAGCGCTAGTCTTGTGGAGGTTGGTATAGTAGAGAGGTTACCAGCTGATGGAGTGGACTTTCTCCTTGGTAATGATATTGCCGGTGGCCGAGTTTATGTCTCACCTAGCGTACATGTATGTTCAGAGCCTCGTGTTATTGAGGAAACAAAAAGGTTGTCAAGTGAAGACAACTCGTTCTATGGCCCGTGGTTCGAATAATGTAAAAGAATTTAAACCGCGGGAAGTCGATGATTCTTTCAAGTTGGCAGGGACATTTTTTGAAAACATTGACTTACCCAAGGGAAATAATGAAAGGGAACAAGTTAATAAGTTTAGCTTTGGAGAAGCATTTCCCTTAGATTCTAAAACCTTGATCTTAAAACAAAAGCGGATGATGAAGTTAGGGAACTGTTTGATTCCTCTTTGTCGGAGGAGGAAGTGGCTAAAGTACCAGTAGGGTACTACATATCGAAGTCTGGTGTGCTTATACGTAAATGGCGTCACCCAGAAGCACCCGCTAGTGATGATTGGCGAGTTTATCACCAGATAATTGTTTCTAAAGAGTATAGGGCTTATATTTTGAAAGTTGCGCACGATTTGCCCATGTCAGGTCATCTTGAGGTTAGGAAGACGCAAGGCAGAATTGTTAGGCATTTCTTTTGGCCTAGAATACATCGCGATGTCAGCGATTACTGTAGAAGTTGCCCTACTTTTCAGCTAGTGGGTAAACCAAACCAGAAAATCCAAAATGCACCCCTCATGCCAATCCCTGCTATGGGGCAACCATTTGAGAGGGTTCTAATTGATTGCGTAGGCCCCTTACCCAAGACAAGGTCTGGTTTTATGTACATCTCAACTATAATGGATGTTGCAACAAGGTATCCCGAAGCAATTCCACTTAGTAACATATCGGCTAAACTTGTCACTGACGCATTAGTTAATTTCTTCACTAGGGTAGGGTTACCGAAAGAAGTACAGCACGATCAAGGGTCTAATTTTATGAGTGAGTTGTTCAAAAGTGTGCTTAGTAGTCTTGGTATCAAACAGATTGCACCCTCGGCTTACCACCCCCAGTCCCAAGGTGCGTTGGAACGGGACCATCAAACTTTGAAAACAATGATCAGAGCCTTTTGTCATGTTAATCAAGCAGACTGGGATAAAGGTTTAGACTTTTTGCTTTTTGCGACTAGAGAGACTCCTAATGAATCGACCGGCCTTAGTCCTTTTTAGTTAATCTACGGTCACGAAGTACGTGGCCCCTTAAAAGTAATAAAGGAAGAGATGTTATCAGAGGCTTTGCCAGAGGTTAATGTTCTAGATTACGTTTCTGACATGAATGAACGACTTCACAAAGCCTTTAAAATGGCAAAAGAAGGTCTTGCCAAAGCGCAAGCCCAAATGAAGGAGCGGTATGATAAAGATGCCAGAAAACGCGTATTAAATCCTGGGGATAAGGTACTAGTCCTGCTTCCGGTTCACGGTGAATCCCTACGTGCTCGTTACCCTGGACCTTACCGAATTCTCAAGAAAACGAGTAATGTTAACTACATTATAGAAACACCTGATAGGCGAAAGGCTAGTAGACTTTGTCATGTTAACATGCTGAAACCATTCTATGACAGAAATAATTCTGATTGTTGTAACTTACCTGTTGTTGAGACTAAGGAAGAGTCAAAATGTGAAGTTCATGTGACAAAAGATGTATACCCTAGTTTAGTGAGTAAGAATTCAGAGATACTTCTTGATCTGAACACTAAGTTAGGTCACCTAGAACCAAGTCAAAGAGGTGAAATGGGTAATTTGTTAACTTCTTGTCCTAGTATATTCTCTGATACCCCAGGGAGAACAAATATTCTTGAACATGACGTTGATGTCGGCGACGCTCAACCCATTAAACAGCATCCCTATCGGTTAAATCCCTTTAAGCTGCAAATTGTAAGGGATGAAATTAAGTACATGTTGGACAATGACCTTATTTCTCCCAGCCAGAGTCCATGGGCATCGCCCATATTTTTAGTTCCTAAGGAGGATGGTTCAAAGAGGCTGTGCATTGATTATAGAAAAGTTAACTCAGTCACCGTGACAGATTCAAACCCCATACCACGCCTTGATGATTGCATGAATCGTATAGGAAATTCTGACTTTGTTAGCAAGTATGACTTACTTAAAGGTTATTGGCAGGTACCCCTTACTCAAAGTGCCAGAGAAATTTCTAGCTTTGTAACACCAGACGCATTGTGGTCTTGTAATGTTATGGCTTTTGGAATGAAAAACGCCCCCAGTACATTAACTCGTTTAATGAATATAGTTTGTGAGGGGTTAGAAGGGTGTGGCACATACATTGATGACGTAATAATTTATTCGGATGACTAGCAGTCTCATCTGAGTAGAACAAAGGCTTTCTTTGAAAGGCTTGAACAAGCAAAGCTAACCATAAACTTGTACAAGAGTGATATCAGAAAAGCCACGGTTACCTATTTGGGTCATGTAGTTGGTGGAGGTAAGATTGCTCCCAAAAAGGCCAAAATTCAAGCAATTCAGGAATTTCCAGTTCCTAAGAACAAACGAGAGCTTATGCGTTTTCTTGGAATGACCGGCTTTTACCGAAAGTTCTGCCCGAATTTTGCTGATGTAGCGAGCCCTTTAACAAATCTCTGGTCAAAGAAGTCCAAGTTTACTTGGCCTGAGACTTGCCAAAGTGCCTTTGAAAACCTGAAGCTTATTTTAATGAACGATCCTGTTCTTGCTGCCCCGAACTTAAACAAGCAATTTTGCCTTGCTACAGATGGAAGTGACGTAGGGGTAGGGGCTGTTCTATTTCAGTATGGTGCCCAAGAGTTGGAGCACCCAGTAGCTTATTTCTCAAAGAAACTTAATAGTAGTCAGCGAAAGTATTCTGCTATTGAGAAGGAAGCATTAGCTTTAGTGTTGGCATTTTAACATTTTGAAATTTATGTTAGCGGTGGTCCATACCAAACTATTGTATATACCGACCACAATCCTTTACTTTATATTAACAAGTTCAAGCAAAAGAGTGCACGACTGATGAGATGGGGATTGTTTTTGCAAGGTTATGATCTAGATATCAGACACATATCTGGAAAGGATAATATTGTTGCAGATACTCTTAGTAGAACAACTTAATGTAAATAATCTAAGGAAAATCGCCCCTTTTAGGTTTGATTTCCCTTCCTCTAGGGGGGAGGTGTTATATACAAGAAAATGTTATGATTATTTGCCTGAGGGGCTGTAGAATGCATTGTGTTGTTGGATGAATTTGCAAAGCTTTGTTTGCATTCTTCAGTATTGTGTTCATTCACCTGGCATAGCTCTGTTCAATGATATGTTAATTTACTAGCGTGAAGAACTATGTATAAGTGTACTTTGCTATTGTTTAAGTTCTGCTGACGCATATCGAGCCTGCTTTAAAGACGACTGGACAAGGTGTGGCTGAGGCTCTCCTCCTTACACTCCGTACAAACCATGACTTGGAGATAGCTTCCTTTCGTTCCCTGAGTTCAGAATGCTCCTTTGGACTATGTTTCGTTGCTTTTCTGTGCCCGTTGCAGAACTTTTCCCTCTTGTGTTCTTTTGCCTGTTTTGCTGATATTTCCTTTATATTCCCTGTTCCTGATACTTTTCTGTTCCGGTCTCCGACTCCTCACCGTATTCCCCAGCCTCGGCCCGACGATCCTGGCTTGACATCTGCCTGTAAACTCAGTCGCGGGGACTCCATACCGCCTTCCACCAGCCGCTAGGCCTACCCGACGACCGGAGACGCCATCCAGAGGGACTAGAGTCAACCGGAGGTACCTCCATGCGCGCTTAAGTTAAGTTGTATTCATTTGTAAGTACCGGTACCTTTTAATATGTTGTAAAATGTTACTCTGTTAAACTGTTTTCGTTACCAGAAGGTGGAATTATATTACTTTGAAATTTGAATACTTATTCTCTTCTTCATTAGTCTGCCTTTTAAAATTCGTTAAAAACTTTTCGACTTGGGTTTCTATTACATCTGAACTTCAGTCGTTAAAATTCATTTCGTTTCTAGCTTGAACTTCGTAACAGCAGACATTGTATGCAGACGTACTGAGTCTGGCCACGTGACACCCAAGTGAAGCTGTTTTATTCGGGGATGATTAGCCTATCAACAAAGCTATCGGGGTTGTGCACATAATGAGTTGTGACAAACGCACCTGTTTGACTATGCATATAATTAAAGATCACACTGTCTTCCCTCCTTGAATCGTTTTACAGTACTATCATACCTGTTGCCAATAGGAAGATTTAAACAGTTTATTGGCAACCTTTTTTGTTTTTCAGCAGACATTATTGGGCCAAAAAGTCCGATGACTAGAATATGGAAATCGAAATAAGGTATGCCTATCTATTAAATAAAAGGGGCAATTCAGCAACAGTTTGCTGATCACAAGAAACTGGTGATTGCAAAACCACTCTGTATGTTACCATAGGCTAGTAATTGTCATTTTCACCACTCTGCTTTCATAATCCCCAGTTTACTTCATAAGTGCGTAAGATTTCACAAAACCATGCTAACTAGCCTAAATTCTGATTCTAAAGGCTAATGCTATGAATTTTTGGGACATTTGCTTAAAAATTAGACTGTTTTTCCTTCTTTAATGATTTATCAAACCTTATCAAACCTAGAACTACTGACAGCTCATCAGGAAGTTATCAGAATGGGTACCACTAGGCTGCACCTGCTGTACACAGTACAGGTTGTTGTATCATTAGACTATGGCTTAACACCGTGTACAAAGGCCTTCGCAGTATCCAAGCAACTTTTTATGTTTCTCGCTAATAAGATAGCAGTATACCTGTTTCAATAGGAGAAAAAAAAACTTAAAACATGGCTTACTATGATTCTGGTAGTTCTTCCAGGAAGAAGTTGAGATTTCCACGTGATTTGCGGGGACTACAGAAGGTAACGTTCAAAATTTGTGTTTCAAGATGATTCAGTACATCCACATATCAACTTAATTTTCTTTATGTGGGGCACATTTTCCTAACTTCCGTATAATGTTTGTTGAACGCAAGGTTTAAACCCCTACTATTCGAATGTAAATATAGTAAACCAAACTCAATCCAATTTTGGCCCTTTAAATCCCCAAATAATGTTTTCATCCCCTGGCAGTCCCCATTTTCCCACAATATCAGGAAAATTCCTGCACTATTCAGATCTTGACAACATTAAGATTTTATAACTGTGGAATGCCAAAAGGGTCATTAATTGTAGGGTATAAGGTAGGTGACCAAGCTGAAGTCTTTAGTGGCAGAGATATTTCTGAAAAAAATGGGGAGGTAATGGTATTGAAGGAAGCATTTAAAGTGGCTGTATGGAATGGTGAAAGTCAATGGAAGCATTTCTGAAAATGGAGGGTGGAGTTTCGTACCCTGTATTCTCCGATCCTCCTAGGGACTTCTTCCTTGTATGTGGTAGGACTGAATTTGTATAACTATCTGAAATGAGACAAACAATTAGTGGTTTACCCAAGGCGATAAGTAAGTATCTTTGGTGTATCAATCCTACTTTTGCAACTGGCAAAGGTTTAATCCTCTCAATGAGGGTGGGGAAGGGGACTTTTAATGTAACTGCATACGATGCTGACGGTGCCGTCAACCAGACACAAAGTCACTGAGTGGAGGAAGGGAGGTGTGCACGTAACATTTTTTTTTAAAAACAAAAGATACTATTGCCTCCATACATCTTAGAATAACCTCAACGAACCCCTGGAAGCTTTCTACTCCCACACCTGGCTTTACCGGTATATGCATATGTGTGTACCTTAGGGAAAGGTTTCAACTGATTATATGTAAAGAAATTTCCTTTATATTATATTTAGTATACTATTAGGGGAGGGATGTCAATCACCCAGGCGGGAAGACCTACCCTTCCCTTTAAATGTAATAATTCGTCAAAGGTTGCTCATGTACAAAGTCAACAGTCCCAGCTGCGGTTAAACATAGTTCCTGCATCAGACCCATTCTCATTCTTTGTGTCGAAATACCCATTTGAGGAATTGGGCAAAATATAGGACATGAACTGGGTTAAAGTGGGTTGAGCGTGGTTTCCAACGGAGATACCAACTGGTTTTGAAAACCTTGATGAGAATATTGAACTCCCACTTAAGCCCAGTTCATAACACAACTTTAAGACAGTTGACTACCATGGTTCCTTATTCACTTCCAGTTGAGTAGCCTAGTAAAAGCGAGTTGGTTTCCAGTTGAAACCAGTTAGACTATAGTTCAACACAGTTGAATCCTTATTTGAACCCAGTTAGATTTGCAACTGGGATCAACTGGGTATACCGGGACAAGAAGAAAGGACAGATAGGAACCACTCGTAGAAAAATCCAGTGCTAGGACATGACATCATGAGACGAAGAATATCTGGGAAGGCCTGCAAAGGTTAGGCCTAGGGGAGAAGCCTTCGCCCCACTATATTAAGCACTTCTAGCTCATGGACGTCAATCCTGGGGGACATGGGGACACGGCCCCCCATATTTCGGAAATACACTCATTGACTTAGGATTTTTACACGGTAAATTTTTGACAGAATTGGCCATCCCCCATTCTGGGATTCTGGGATCCTTTCGAGCTTGTAAATGTTCCCAAGTGTAGTTTCAACTCATGAACAGATTTGGGGAGGACATGAAAGGTACAGCATTTTAGGGACCAGGACTGGCACAAAACGTTTTACGCGTCTTGAAAACGTTTTGGTACTGGACAACATGCAAAGGCATGCATAGACATATTCCAGTCCAAAGTTTCGACTGGGATCAGATTCAGTTTCAGGACTATGCAGTAATACCCTAGGAACAAACATTTCGGCCAATTTGACATACCCGTGGGCACGAAGGTAATGAACGTGTGGTTAAGGTGATAAACCAGCAAACTAGAAAATGTGGTTACGAAAATCGTAACCACTTACTGTCCATGATTGTTTCTGTGCTGGTATTTTGAAACGTCCTCAGTGGTTATGCTAGCTCAGTACTGTAGCCAGGATTGTGTCATGGGGAGGGTTTTGGAGTACGACATGAGGGAAAGGTCTAAGGGGAGGGAGAAAAACGGCTATTTTAGGTCTCCAGATGCAAAATGGTGCAATGTTTGTGCCTCAAATGTAATAAAGTTTATTGTGATCTGTGCTCAGAATATCGCTCTTTCAATTTTCAGTGTTGGCACAGTGAAGATGGGAGAAAGATCGACCAAATCCGTCAGACAATAGGCCTATATGTACTTGAAGATAATTAAATCCTCTTCATGCACCGAAATTTGAGTGACAGATCACTTTGCTTTTACTGTTTGACTTCGAGAAGCACAAATTTTGGGCTTTGCATTCAGGAAATGGTAGGCCTATACTCTCAAGGTCTTGTGGGAAGTATTCAAAAATATTTCATGTCTAAACAAATAAGCCTATAGATGTACTTCTCCGCAGATATCATCACAATGGACTTATAGGCTGCCAGCTTCATTATTTTCTTGCTTCAAAATGCTTCAAGAAATCTCACCTTTCGTGATTGACCTTTCCCCACATACTCTAAGCAGGGGCTCCGTGGCAGCTTCCTGCTCTAAGCAATCGACCAATCAGCAAACGCGACAGCACTTATAGCCGTACAGTGTGTGTGTGTCAATGGCAGCTCCCTGGTTTTGACGGCATAAGAAGCGTGCGTAGAGTAGGCCTACTGTGTGCGAAATACGACAGTACGACCATGTGCCACAATATACTGTAGACCTACTACTGTTTACTAGTTTGACTTACTCAAGCCATTCTTAACAAAACAATAATTTAGCAAAACTGCTAAAATAAAAACCAATCATGCTCAGCCCCATTCCAACCAAAAGTGACCAAGAAGTCTCGTTCCCATCTACATGATTCACTCTACATAATGAGCTCAATGGTAGAACAAAGCACTCAATGAGAATCAAGAAACATTGAACGAAAGAACTGCTTCTCGAAAATGAGAAGCGTGCCTAAGGTACTGTCCATGGCGTCATGGACAGTACAAAAAGGCACTGAATGCGACACAACATGTTCATATGCCATGTTCCAGATTTAAAGGAACCTCGGAACATTTTAGAGGCTCTGCACTATCACCTGCTGGTTTGATGGACCCAGCAATCTTTTAATGCTTTATGTAATACAAAGTCTATATGCTGAACGAATACACAAGAGCTGACGGGTGATTTGATCAAGGAGAATAGACACAAGTTTGAGAATCCCGCCTTCCCGGGCCAATGTTCGGACACTTTTCTTTAAAATGAACATTACCAAATGTATAAAAAAAGAATACATTTTTTAGAGCTGTTACTAGCTTTAACTAGATGGTACAACTCCAAGATATGTTAGGTTACTATACATCATATACTTGGTATGAAAAAGACCCTCAGTTGTTTCAATATGCAGACATTTGGCCGTATTGCTGTGTGCCTTACTTAATAAAACAAAGACTCACGGGTATTTATTGATACAAACATTAATACGTGTCATTATTTTAATCACGGTAAGACGAAATTTTCTCGTAGACGTTAGATTTACATAGAAACACTGCATTCATTGATAGTCATTTGTGGTATGAGATTGTGTTGTGTAATCAATTGGAAAAAGTTCCTCACTGGTCAGGGATTAAGTGTTATTCTAGAAGAGATAATGGTTTCTTACAACAAAGAAATGAATAGATAAGTAGGATTTTATTACATCCGATCTCCCCCTTTGTGAGGTCTGGTCAGAATGTTCTGCTTTCTTAGCCGGCCAAGTTCTAATGAACGGCAATTGAACTTCCCCAGCACCCATGTTTTATTGCAATCTACCCCCCCCCCCGTGAGTGACAATACCGGTGAGTGACAATACAATGGTGACAATACAATGGACCGGTGAGTGACAATACCCCCAGAATTTTATCTATACTTTGCTCCATGTAACAGGCTCAGCTAGGGTAAGTAAGAAACGAAAGAGGACAGAAAGATCATGTTAATGGCATTTTTAAGGGAGTCTATGTTAGTAAAATTTGCTAAAATATAGTATAATATTTTTTCAAATTCAAATTTTGGCCAAAACTCAAGGTCAGGCTATAAAAGTCCATAAAGGAGCACGCAATGTCCTAACTACCCGACACTAGCTTTTTCCTATACTCCGATACATTAAAAAAAACACATTGAAAAGCTTGGCGCTATAGCTAGCTACTTATCCAAGATATTTGCAATTTGTGCCTTCAAAAATGCCCTAAAGATTACTTTTTTAGGTTTTCCACAAAATTCTGCACTACAAATCATTTTAGCTCGGCTGACAACCTCCAGCTGAGCTATAGCGTTCATGAAAAAAAGCCAACCGTTGTCATTTCGTCGTTTCTTATTCAATTTGGCTCAAATTCGTCAGTAGGTTATAAAAGCTGTCCTTATATAAGCAATAATTAGTTACAAATTTTAAGTTAGGTTATGTCAGGTTGCAAGATTTAATTTTCTGAAACCGTAATAAGTCCTCTGTTTCCAAATTTTGTGGCAAAATATGCTAAAATGTTGGATTTATACCGTTTAAAAGTTGGTGAGCAAAAATTGTTCCTGGCAAAAAATTATGTCGTCATTGTAGGATTTAAAATTGGGCCTCTTTAGGAGCTTATTTTATGATAAAATGTAGGTCACATACTGTTTCTGCATACATTCTATTGAAAAATATATATAACAAAAATTTTGAACACAGAACTCAGACTACGGCAACAAAGAAAACAGTCATATATAGCAATTGACCTAAAAGCTATTTACACCATCCCATCTGAGCTACTGCATCATATGAGGAAACTGACGTCTTAAGTAATCTGTATTCAGTCTGCCTCTTGCTATGACCTCCGTCATTGTGCATAGCCCATATATCAAGAGAAACACTTTCCAATTGTGTCAGTCTGTTATTATGACCTCTGTTATTGAACGTAGTTAATGAACAACGTCTCTTTTACAAAAATCCCTTAAAAATCAAGCTAAGTGACGACTTCTATACATCGTGGGGCTTTTTCATCAATCAAAATATCAGTTTGCATCATTTCTAATTGAAAAATGGTTAAGCGAGTTTTTTGAAGGCTAAAAATCTAATATTTTGCCTTTCGTTTGGATTTTTCATTTTTGGTGAGGTAAAAATGAAGTTAATTGTCTATATTTGCATCGGAAAGGTACAGTTTTGAATTTTTCCTTTGAAATGTTGGAAAAGACCACATCTCCTTTATATCTGCAAATTTTACATGTCAAAGATGAGGTTGAGGCTTATTCAATAAAGTCAAAATCAAGAAAAAAGCCGAGAAAAAAGTGTCTTAATTTTATTAATTTCTGTGTTGTGTCATTTTTGCATTAAAAAAATGGAAGATTGTTCTTCAGTTTTACTAAAGTTGGGAATTGGACGGGGAATATTCAAATTGATCAAATCATTAAATTAGTAAAAACAATTATACTTGGTAAAATTAGAAAAGATCAACAAAATTTGGTGGCAAATTAGATTTTGTTCTGTATTTTTTGACTTTGTCTATTTCCTATAATTTGGAAGTATTTCCCAGGGCTTTTTCGGAAACGATTTCGGCTATGTATTTCTCTGAGTAATTACGCCGAATGAGGTTCCCTTTTAATGAGTGGACTTTCTCGTTGAAGTCATGGCGATTATTATAGAGACGTAAATTTCGTAAGGTTTTGCCTTTAATAAAGCCCTTGAAACAACTTTCGGGGTGACAGGAGTTACGTGATAAATACTGGAAAGTTTCGCTTGTTTCGCGTAAGTGCGGGTGTCGAGGTGATTTGATTCTGCAAAACGATTTCGTTTGAAGATATTAATGCCAAGATAATGGATTTCTGAGTATGATGACTCACATGTGAATTTCAAGGCAGAGTGCATGGTATTAATATGATTCACGAAGGTTTTTAGTTCAGATTCAGAACCGTCATAAAAGAGAAGGATATCATCTCTGTACCTTAACCAGAGCATAATATGCTTTGAGAGGGGTGTAATTTCATTTTCAAGAAGATGAAACGTGATATCGGCAATTTCAGGTGATGATTTCGAGACCATTGCTACACCTACTGTTTGTAGGTAGTAGGAAATATGTCTTCTATGTCTGTCTAGTTCTGTTGACAATATTCGAAAGGTTTTTTCAGTATATTTTTTACAGAATTGGAGTCAACCAATATGGTAGAAAAAGCAAAATGGCCGCCAATGATAAAATTACAATGTATCGTAATAATGGAAAAAAATAACCCTTAAAAATATATTTGTGACAGTTGCTCTTTATGTTTGGCCGTATATTGAGGCAACTGGTTCAAACTTATTTTTCAGAACAGTTGTTGTGAAATTCAGTACAACCAAGATGGCGGAGAAAGTAAAATGGCCGCCAATGGTATCATTACAATACCGTTATGTCTAAATAATAAGGAGAATAATCTTTAAAAATATTTTTCAGACATATAAACGTAACTTTTTGCAATATTTTCTAATGTTTATTCAAAAAGTATTTTTCTGGACATATTCCGTAGGATCCACGTCAACCAAAGATGACAGAAATATTACAATGGCCGCCCCTATAATAATTATAATATATACTGAATGAATGTGAAAACTTTTTACAAAACTATATTTGAAACATTTGATCCGAAAGTATGCCTATGTTTTACAACAAATAATTAAAAGTTATTGGTAAAAAATTTTTTGTTGGAATTGAGGTCAATCAAGATTGCGGAAATAGCAAAATGCCCAACAATTTGGCAAAAATGCTTTTACTTATTTGGCATAAAATATGGCCATAAAGAGGAAAAAGTGTTTCAAACGTATTTTTGTGAATATTTCTCACATTATTTCAATATATTATAATATATAATTATAGGGGAGGCCATTTTAGTATTTCCGTCATCTTCGTTGACCTGTACCCTACAAAATATGCCCAGCAAAATACTTTTTGAATATGTATTAGAGCGGGGGTGGGGGAGGGGGACCTCGGGCCCGAGAGCCGTATGCTACCCGCGAGACCATTTCATCCGGCCCGCAAGGCAATTCATATATGTAAATTCAGAATTACTTGAAAAGTAATCGAAAGTAAACTAGTTTTAGCATACAGTGTCAACCTTTTATCTGCTTCTACAGTACTACTTTCCGGGTATTTGACGTAAATCTGCTGCGAGACATCAGTATATTGCTAAAACCCCGCAAGCACAATGAAACATGCAAACTGTCTTTTTTTTTTGTACATAAATCAGGTGCAGAATCCTTGTACTTTTGGAGGTAACGGAATAGATTAGAAGCTTTGCGTGGCAGATAGGCTACAATCCGCTACATAACATTGTACAGAAATACATTACCACATATGCAGGTCTATCTTGTAGAGTACGAAACTCAGTAGGTTTTTGTATCTATTCCGTTTGTTTTAGACTTCTTCGAAGAGTGAATTAAACGTTAGAAAGTGGACAACTTTGCAATATAACCGGAGAAAAAGATAAAGTTGGTTTAAAAAACACTATGTGCACATTCATTATTACTCCATACATAAGTTAAAAGATAAATGGTCATATTTTGATACTTCTGGTCTACGTAGCCTTGCACCTTCTATGTGATTTAAAGGGGAACCTTGAGTTGGCATTTATTATTTTGTGACGAGTTTGTATAGGAATACATTTGAATGACAATGTTTCTAATTAGCCTCTTACTCATGTATCACTTTATACAGGTACCAAAAGTGTGAGAAAAGGTAGTTTTTGTGTGAAGGGTTGCATATGATTAATACCTAACGGTAAAAAGTGTCTGGTCACGAATTTGTAATAAATGGTTTTAATCATTCATTATCCTATCATTGCCATTTCAGCTGTGTTTTAGATGTTCAGAATCTCTTAGTTTGAACATTTACCATCAAGATGTAAGTAAAACTCAAAAGACGTGACAAAAATCATAAATTTTGTGAACCAACTCAATAAGCCCCTTTAAAGATAGTGGATGAATATCCTATTTCCTATATATCATTACAAATCCTTTAAATTCCGGGTACTTCGTCCCCAGGTTTTGCCTAGACTTTCCCCTAGCCTACACCATATATATATATATATATATATATATATATATATATATGTATATATACATATATATATAGATGGCTAGAAGATAAGCAAAACACATCGTGAAGTGTAAATTTAGAAAGAAAAGTTAAAATAACTTCACAAAACACCACCAAAATGGTATCATAAAATGTATTAAATCCTAAGCGCTTTCACCCAGCGTTCGTGCGGGATCTTCAGAGGTAAATGACACGAGTATGTACAAAATTAGTTGAGACAAAAATTTGTTCAATGCCTAAAGAATGTGGAATATTGCTGTACAGGCTTACAACATCAAAGGTACAAAGTAAGGAGTCCTCTGGAATTTCGTCAGGTATAAAATTCAAAAAATGAAAATCATCTTTAATGTAACTTGCTATTTTAGTCATGAAAGGCTGGAGAAGAATATCTATCATATATATATATATATATATATATATATATATATATATATATATTTATATATATATATCATATATATATATATCTATCGATCTATCTATCGATCTATCGATCTATCGATCTATCGATCTATCGATCTATCGATCTATCGATCTATCGATCTATCGATCTATCGATCTATCGATCTATCGATCTATCGATCTATCGATCTATCGATCTATCGATCTATCGATCTATCGATCTATCGATCGATCGATCGATCGATCGATCGATCGATCTATCGATCTATCGATCTATCGATCTATCGATCTATCGATCTATCGATCTATCGATCTATCGATCTATCGATCTATCGATCTATCTATCTTTCTATCTTTCTATCTTTCTATCTATCTATCTTTCTATCTTTCTATCTTTCTATCGATCTATCGATCTATCGATCCATCGATCCATCGATCCATCGATCGATCTATCGATCTATCGATCTATCGATCGATCTATCGATCTATCGATCTATCGATCTATCGATCTATCGATCTATCGATCTATCGATCTATCGATCTATCTATCTATCTATCTATCTATCTATCTATCTATATATATATATATATATATATATATATATATATATATATATATATATATATATAGGTCGAAAGGTAAATAGTAGTACATTCGATCTTGGATTTTTATACCAATCCTAGATAGAGCATAGCCCTTATCAAAGCAGGAAAGGTTCAGAGAAAATACCAGAGAGAAAAATTGAGCCGTACCGAGGGTTTGAACCCGCCATCCTCCGCTTTCCGGGCAGAGTCTGTGACCACTACACCAGTTCGGCTTGTGATTCACAGAAGTGACAAACAGGCTACAAATACCTCGTGTGATTCAATTTTCTCTCCTGGTTACCATGGTAGTCCCAAGCGGGATGAATAATCAGTAGGTCGAGGTTGGTAGATCGAAGTTAGAATGTGTAGGTCGAAAGGTAAATAGTAGTACATTCGATCTTGGATTTTTATACCAATCCTAGATAGAGCATAGCCCTTATCAAAGCAGGAAAGGTTCAGAGAAAATACCAGAGAGAAAAATTGAGCCGTACCGAGGGTTTGAACCCGCCATCCTCCGCTTTCCGGGCAGAGTCTGTGACCACTACACCAGTTCGGCTTGTGATTCATATATATATATATATATATATATATATATATATATTCATATCTATATATATATATATATATATATATATATATATAACGCTAATTCCCACCTTAAGGGGAAATTGTTATATCTACTTGTACATAGGGAGAAAAAAAGATAATAAAATACATAAGAAATAAATTCGCCCTAACGTCTAAAAATATGCCATCCGTTCGTGTTAACAGCTAGGTGTCCGTAAATTTGACAACTTTGAAGTAATGGCATCTAGTTTGTAAATCTAAGAGGGCGCCCTTGTAAGTTTACGTATTCCTATAGAAAAAGTGTGTGGAA